>JAGKTI010000391.1:0-19101 GCA_018397915.1 Birgus latro
TCGGTTATTAATATTTCTGCCTCTGATGCCCGCTGCAGCGTGATTACATAGGCCCCTGCCGACTGTAGGTACACGTCAGTGCATCCTAACCTAACCGAGAAGTTTAACACCCCCCAAAGACCCCCCCCATAATTTTAACAACCTAGTACTGCCACTAAGCCTAACCATGAAAGTTCCCAATACCAGCCAGGCAAAAATTTCTAATAATCAAACTGAAAAATCACTACCAAGCATCATACTTATTTTGTTGAAGATTACTTTTGGTTCATCTAGTCATTGAAATAATAAAGGGGGGAGGGGGCAATGTGAAATTATTTTTGGAAGTATCAGCCATCAATAATAAAGGAAATGAATGCAATGAAATTGTCAGCAGGGAGTGACTGTGTACAACTTCTGTGATAAACATGAATGCAGTAATCCTGAATCATAAACAAGTCAGCCAAGCAGTATAATTTCTATGCTTCACAAGAACTGAACTCACATAATTATCTTACCACCTAACTCCCTGTGTCAACAAGTAGACTCTTCACAAAACGTAAGAGCCAAATTTTCTAATACCATTTTCACCCTCGCTGCACTAAAAATGAAAACATGAATTTTACTGCTCCCTCCTCTTTAACCTCCTTAGTTTTTTATCACTCCAACAAAAAGCCTATCCAAACTGTAAACACTCCCAACTCATTTTATCTGATTGTCCGAATGTTACTCTCCTTTGTATTAAGTTCCCACACTACACGCCCCGTCATACAATAATTATACTTCTTCCTCAGGAATAAACGGTTTTCTTGTGTTCTTAGCACTTTCAGGGTGATTAGACATTGTATTTAAGTTAGTTTGGAACCATGTTCTGAGGGTTCTTAGATGAAATGAGGAGCAAGGGGAAATAAACAAATAAATAAATGCATCCAGACATGACAGTTAACGCAACAAAAGGGGCTGAGGCAAGCAGGTATTGAACGTGGGTCACATGGGTCAGCTTGGGTCAAAGTCAAGGACAACACAGGAGCAGTAAACATTTGCAGCCATCTGGAAATCCAATACTGTACCTAAATGAACCCACTTAGTTTCTCCCATGCAACTGAGATTTTATCATATTACTGAATCACAAAGGGAGAAATTAAATGCTCGGGCTATTGTAGCATTGTTACTTCCTTTTGTCTTATATTGCAGCTCTACTGTACTGTATCCCATACATTACCATCGAAGATCAATACTGCAATAACACTGTCATCAATTTCCAAGTTGAAATGGTCTGATATTAGGGCTTTTACATTCAAATCAGTAGACCCTGTATGAGTGTGTGTGAGGAAGAGGTACGGAAGTTGGTGAGGCTAAGGGACTGACAAGAGACCGAGCTAGATGGATGAATTTTGTGCGAAGCACATAGCCAGGGATTCGGCATCCCTTTTTGACATGACAGTGTTTGGATTGGCTCTATCAGATAGGTATAGGTGAAGCTACAGAACGTGGTGAAATCATTTTGGCCTATCTAATGGAGCCAGGATTTTGACGGCTTGAATGATGAGTGAATGGAGGCATGGTCCATTGAACTGGGCAAACTCTGGCTGTCTGGACGATGCTATTCCTCACCCTGCCCTAGGGTGGGAAAGGAGGTCCGGATGATGATGATGAGTAGACCCTCACTAATACAGACCCTGGTATTGTGGATACTGGATTTAACGGACACCACAAAGTCCACTGAACTTTCGTCAGCTACAACAAATAATGTCCGTTAAGTGGGGCATAATGGGTCACAATACTTGTGCTTCCTACTCATATTTACTCCAACTGGGCCTAAAACTGCCCATTCCCCATCGTTATTGCTGAGTGCAGATATAATGAACTATCAGCTTTATGAACCTGGCTTTTCCCCAGTTACAGTAAGACCTCACTATAACGGACTAACTGGGGCTCAGGCCAGTCCGAAATATGCGATTTTCCAATAAAAGCGACATCCGGACTTGCCCCTGCTAATCCGGACTTTTTCCGATATACAGTAAGGTCCTGGGTTACGTCGGTATCGACTTACGTCAAATCAAGGTTACGACAGTCGGTTCGGAAATTTTAAAATATAAGAAAATAAAGAAAAAATACGTAAAGCTCGGTTGTTAAAGTGTTGCTGTTTACCGTAAGATGTCTCTGGTGTTTTCCTGCCTCACGCTTGACTACCAACAAACCAACAATCGCTCTCAGTCTCACTGCTACTACCACCTGTACTGTAATTTTCTTGTGTTTGTTTTTCGCCTGATTCCACGATGCCTAAGAGACAGCTTCCTAGTGACCATAATGACTCCAAGAAACGCAAGACCATCACATTACGTGAAAAAGTCGATATTATNGTTCGTATTTCATATTTTACGGCAGTATTTTACGGTAAACTTTATTGTATGATGAAGTATGAAAAGTGTTTGAATTTAGGAATAAAATGTGTGTTGGCAGTGGGCACGTGTGTAAGGACGGGAGAGTGAGGAAGACGTTGCCATGACGATGAGAAGTGCCATTACTGCAGGGAGTGAGCTACTGTGACGAAGATTCGTAGCAAGTACAACTTATATTTTATTCAATAAATATCATCGCTTCAAAGGACTGTGTTTCTTATACAAACCTGTTATAAGATTATTACATGTATAGTATGCGATGTATGTTGAAAAATCTGTAAAACTCGACTTACGTTCAAAATCGGCTTACGTCATGTCTCAGGACGGAACTCTGACGTAACCCGGGGTAACCCGGGACCTTACTGTATCAGACATTAGTCTGGATTGCATCAGTGGTTTTCACCACCATTGCAGTATTGTACTGTGTTATACCTTCACTACATTAATCAAATGGTATAATAATACTGTACTGTGCACTGAAAAACATGTCTTTGACTTGTCTTATTGTGGTGAACATAGCTGAAGTTGTCAGGAAGTCCGGACTGCTTTCTGGCTATATCGGACTTTTTCCGACATATAGGAGTTTAGTCCAGTAGCTCCTCGAGTCCAATAAAAGCGAATTCCGGTCTACTGAAGTCCATTACATTGAGGTTTTACTGTAGTCTGTCATTGCAAGGGTCTACTATAGTGTCCTCATGGAGTATATGCCTTGTTTTTCTTTTATATTACACCACCCAAAAAGTAATCACCTGAAAAATACCCTAAATTAAGCCTAAATCAACCAAATTCATATTGAAAAGAGCAGTGCAAAACCTAAGCAATCCTAAAATAACATTCAAGTAATCCTAACCTAGGCTAACCTGATCAAAAGAAATCTAACCTTACTCATCCTGGGCAGTATTCTCCACAATAATCTTACCCTAACTCAACTTCATTTCTTCACAAACACCAGTCATATGGCAAAAAATCAAGGCACCAAGGCAGCCTCTGTGTAGGATGCCATTTTCAATATAAACAAAACAATACAGTATCTATACACATATTAAAGACATTAATGATGACTTCATTCTTCATTCTATCCTCTTCCTTCTGCCTATGGGTGACTCTACACTGAATGACAAGCCAAATGGTTTCGTTTAACATGGTTAATTGCTTCTGCAACCCTACCATGTTAAAGAAATTTCATGTTACAGGGACTCTTGAAACCACATACAGTATTTCCTTCCGCACCCCTGCCCAAAGTCCGCTTTTCACCCCCTTGTGGTGCAAAATTTTTTTATACCCCTCAATTTTAACCTCCTAGAATGCATTAATATGGTTTAAAAAATTATAAAAGAGCATTATTACAGTTAATAGCCACATTTTATTTACCTCATGGGAGGATAAAAGACACACTATGCCTGAGAGGAAGTAGAGAGGAGAACACTGCTTAAAATCCTTCAAAATCAAAAACACATCTCACATCATCATCTATGTTATCCATGGATTCTTCCTGTTGGCATTGGATATCCTCTTCCTGGAGTTCAGCAGCAGCAAGAATGCTGAAGCATGACTGGCTGGGAGGTAGATGACACCTGTTGGCAAGGCAACACTCCTATGATTCATCTCATCACCACCTGCCCGGTTCAAATAACCGTGTTAGCTTCATCAATGGCCGTGTTAGAAGCAATAGTGCTTCTGGAAAATTGTACCATGTTAGACCATTATCGTTTTGGCGAAAACTGTGTTAGACGAGGAGAGACTGT
This sequence comes from Birgus latro, assembly GCA_018397915.1. Lineage (NCBI taxonomy): Eukaryota > Metazoa > Arthropoda > Malacostraca > Decapoda > Coenobitidae > Birgus > Birgus latro. The sequence goes on from JAGKTI010000391.1 coordinate 4,124, forward strand.
ACTACACTGGGTGGTCACCACATAACCAAATTATGGAGCCTGGTGGTTTGGTGGATAATTAAGGAGCTGATGAAGGTTTATATCAAAGGCATGGTTGGGGTTTATTGCTCACGTAATGCCACTCAACGATGCGTGAGGCTGGTCACTCTCATCATAAATGTCATGACCAACTTGCCGAACCCTGGGCACTTACGCTCCTCGTGGGGCAACAGTGGATTAGATGATGAATGAATGAAATGAAAGAAAACTTGTGAGACATCTGTAACTGAATTAAAGTGATGTTTTTTCAACAGTAATACACTTCACAGTACAAAACACTACAATATCCATGAATGTGCTCTTGTAGGTTTTCCGTTAGCCACCCCAGTTGAAAAACAGTGCTATACTGTATAATGCTGGGAACAAAAATTGAAATCAGGTCAATGCTGTTTCAGACAATCGTGGCATTTTTATACAACTATATTTTTCTGGTGTTTTTTTTGTTGTGATCTAGTTAATTTTGATCTTCAAATTTGTCACAAACCATTTCCAAGTTATGCCCCTCCCCTCCTGAAAACAGTGGGAGACCTTTGGGGAATTGGCAGTTTTGGACGGGGAGCATGACTGAAGTTATTGATTTGCAATAGAATGAAGGTAAAAATCAATCAGATACAATTAAAAATACACACACACGCCAGAAAAACACTTACCCTAAATGGATGGACTATACCCCTCAAACCCCCAGCATCACTGCATTCAACCCTAACCTTCACAATATATAAATCATAGCTATCATAATTTGCCATTCACCATGATCCCTTAAAAAATCTAAGTGCTGCACTGTCTCCTATAATGTTGGTAAACATACAGTTTAAAGCAGCAGAAACACCTTAATGATTCACTACCTCCTCTCCCAGGTTGTTTATAACATTGGTAAACATATGGTTTAAAGCAGCAGAAACACCTTAATGATTCACTTCCTCCTCGCCCAGGTTGTTTTCTATAATCTTCTAATAATTTTTCTAGTGACAGCAAAATGATTGTTTACTGCTGATTTTGTCTTCCTTGTTTTTATCAATACTCATTCAGATTTACTCATGTTTGCTTCTCAAGTGTAATGTCAGACTTTCTACAACCTACTTAGACCAACTGAAATTTATAACTGCAGCTTACCTACTATTGGTTAGTTGGAGAATGAAGAATCATCTTGTTATGATCCCACCTCTACTGTATGAAGTGGCTATCCATTACTTTAGCCCTATGTGTTTGTCGTACCTATACTCAAACGTGACTACTGATGGTGCTGTCCCTACATTTTTCTCGTGGTGTGTTCCACTGGTTTATAACTCAAACTGGGAACCACTTTCCCTTCATTGTGGTCCTCCAGTGGTCAGACTTAGCATGCTTAAGACTGTGTCCCCTAAGGTTAGTGGTGCTGAGGCTAAAGAAACTTAAGAAAGGGAAGTCTTCATGACTGTGGACAAGCTTATATACTTCGATCACGTCCCTTCTCTTCCTCCTATCCTCCAAGGTCTGCAGGTCAAGGGCTTTACATCTATCCTTGTAGGGTAATTCTGCCAACTCTGGTATGGTACCAGAGTTGGCCCTGTGTTGTCCATGCTCTAGAAGCTTGATATCTTTAGTCAGTTGGGGCACTCAACACTGTGATCCAGAGTCAATGATAGGCCTCACCAGCATGGTATACAGAGGTAGCAGTATCTTCCTGTCAGTGTAGGTAAAATTTCTCTTGATGATGCCTACTCAGCTGCTGGCCTTGGCTGCAACCCGATACCTAAGTATAGGTAGTGTTGCAAAGTAACGAAGTAAAAACACTTGAGTACTGTTAAGTAACTTTATTCGGTATTTACTTTTTAAAAAGTATTCAACATTTTCAGTACTTTCACTTTTATGTAAGTATTGTTTTCTATTACTTTTACTTCACTACAATTAAAAAAAACAGAAGTCATTACTCATTACATCTCAAACTCAGGAATCGATTTTCAGCCTATTACAGGATGTAGAAGAACGCAAAGTTGGAAGCTGACCAATCACAACTGCTTATTCATGTCTGGTCCAATCATATGCATCCTTTCAAACTGCCCAAGCGATACAATCACGCTTTCGTCCCTCCCCCCTTCAGTTGTTTACATTGTTGCTGTAGCCACCATCACACTATGACTTCCACAACCATTGAAATAGACAGTGGTGATTCCCACCCTTGGCCATACCTGGAATCTTTGTTTAAATACAAGAAGACTGGGGAAATCAGTGAAGCTGCGATGTTTGCTGTGTGCACCCAAAATCACAGAGGTAACTGCATATAGCAATTCCCATTCAAATTTGAAGAAACACGTGGAGGTTTTAAACTCACTGTAGATGTAGCCTATATATAGTGAATATAGTTACAATAATTAATACAGTAAGACCTCGCTGTAAGTCTGCTCACTCAGTTAATTTGACAAGTTGCCGATATACTGTGGAAAGTAGATATGTTGGAAGGAATTCATATATTGTGAAATCAATTTTCAAGTTTGACAAAAAGTTAACATTTACTTGATAGGCCCAGACCTTGCAACCTTAACGATGTTAGCAAATTATTATTGGAAACTGAGGTAGTCTATGAGTCACAGATCAAACCGATTTGTTCATACGAATATTGCATGTATGGATAATTAGGAGGGTAAAGTTAAGGGAGGCTTCCCATGAAAAAATGAAAAAAATAATGATTTTCTGAAAAAATTTCCTCTGATACTATCAGCCATCAGCTATCTATCTATCTGTCTATTGCCAGACACCTTAATCCCGTAAGGGGTGGCCACAAACAAATCGCCTCCATGTCACTGTCCCCCGCCATTTCATTGCCCCTGCTCCCAGCTCACATCCCCTCTCTCATATACCTCTCCACTTCATCCCTCCATCTCATCCTTGGTCTCCCCCTCCCTCTTCCCCGCTCCACCTCACTCACATACACTCTCCTCGTCAGTCTCTCACTCTCCATCTTCTCCACATGGCCAAACCACCTTAATGTGTTCTTCCTAACGCTTCCTATCACATCCACATCCACACCACAGCGCTCGTTCACTTCTTTTTCACTTCCATGCTCACTTCCCCGTTCCTTATCACTATCAGCTATCTTGCTGCTAAAAATTAAGGCTGTATCACTGTTTTTTCTACGTAAAAAAAAAAAAATGTTGTGGTGCTCTCGGGTGTCTGCCCTTTCCTCTCCTCCGTTCTTCTTCCCTTCCATCCTCCTCTATCTTGTCTTTCCTTCATTCTTTCCTCGTCCTTCTGCCTATGGGTGACTTTACACTCCCTCTTCTGTCTTTCTTTCCTTCATTCTTTCCTCTTCTTTCTGCCTGTGGGTGACTACACTAAGTGACAAGCCAAATGGTTTCCTGTACACCAGGAAGCCATTTACTATGCTGGGGGGTAACCATATAACCAAATTTTGGCGCTTGGTGGTTTAGTGGATAATTACAGTGCTCCAATCGGATTGAGCTGGTGAAGGTTTATATCCAAGGGGTGGCTGGAGTTTATTGTTCACGAAATGCCACTCAGAGATGAGTGAGGCTGGTCACTCTCATCTTAAATGTCAGGACCAACTTGCTCAGCCCCAGGTTCCTACGCTCCTCAAGGGGCGACACAGGGCTGGATGATAGATAGATGATAGATAGATGGAAAATTTGCATATAATCTCTGAGACGATAGACAATTTAACAGTTACTCTTTACTTTCACTACTTGAGTACTTCATGAACAAGGTACTTTTTTACTTTTACTTGAAAACTTTGGGTACTTCCACTTGTACTTTGAGTAATATTTTGTCAGTGTAACAATACTTTTACTTAAGTGTCAAAGCAGGGTACTTTTTACAACTCTGAGTATAGGGCTTCAGGTTTGCTGAGATGAAGATACCCAGGCCCATCTCCATCTGGCTGCATTATCCTAACCTTACATATTCATTTCCTATCCTTACCTAAACTAATCTAATCCTAACAATATATCCTAACCTAACCAAAACTAACCTAGCCCAATCTAATATAACCAAATCTAGCCTACCTAACCAAGGGTAAGAACCAGACACGCTGAAATGGAAAACCAAGTTAATTATGATACAGTTGTGTAGCTTTCAGTACATGTCTGCCATTAAGTCAAGGCATCAGGGAAATAAAATATGGGTAAAACTTAGAAGGAAAGAAAATCACCATGAAGCAATTGTTTAGCACCTAAAAAACAATAAGATAACTGAGGAAAACAAACTATAACAATGTGTATTGAACTAGAAAGGTCTTTGGTTTAATTTTCCTTCACTGTACCCACGTCTGTCATTATTTCAGTGTGCTCAATGACATTATATCCCCACATCTGGGGTGTCTTCTTATGCCATTTCCATCGCAAATGTGTCTTTATGAAGGTTTCACTATCGTCCCGTAAGTAATTTCTCTGATGATGGTGGCGACTATCATCCACTCACTTGATGTAGTGCTGCCTACTCCTTCCTTAGACTTTGTCATTCTTTTTCTGTGCCTGCCCTCCTCTCTTCCTATTTCTCCCATCTTTCTTGTCACTTCTTACTGCTTTTCTTTCTTTTACAGGTGGCTTTACATTGAGTGACAAGCCAAATGGTTTCCTGTAAGCCAAGAAACTATTTACAATGCTGGGTGGTAACCATATAACCAAACCATACATGCTCCCTACATGTCAACAAGTAGGTTGGTGGAAGGTTAGCGCCCCCCCCTGTAAAATAAATAACTCAAAGTCAAATGGTCACCCTTTACGGGATTATGGTGTCTGGCAGTAGATAGATAGATAGATGATGCAAAACCTTAACCCTGTGACTGCTCCCATTCCATGCAGTTCCTCTTTTTTTTTTTTTTTAATGCAAGGAAGAAGGAATCAAAGGGCAAGGGCCTGCAAATTGCTACCTCCAAGAAAAAACAAAAACAAGATAAAAGAGCCAAATTCAAGATCCACTCATTTCAAGATGCCTGGACACACTGCGTTTGAAAGATTGGGAATCATAGGCAGTAGGAAAAACAGATTGAGGGAGACAGTTCAAGAGTTGACCTGTTGCATACATGAAGGACCAGGAGTAGCGGTTAACTCTTGCATTAGCGAGTCTGACAGAAAGGGGATGAGAGCTTGTTGCCAGACAGGTGTTACGTGCCTGATGCAAGCAGACAGTTCAGAGGAGCAGTGACCACTGAAGTAGAGAAGGAAGAGAGATAAAGATGCAATAGTGCAGCATAGAGACAGAGGTGACTGATGAGATCTAAACTACACCTTTTCCCTAAGATAAGGTGCTTTTCAAGGTCAGAGTAGTTTTCAAGGTTAGGTTGAGTTTGGATTGGTTAATGACACTGGGGAGGTCTGGGGGGATGAGGCCCCTCCAGTTAGGACACAGTTAGGTCATGATAGGTTAGATTCGATTCGGGTAGGTTTTTTACACAGCCTATTTTTATCGATTTGCATTTTCTGTATCTTACATCATGTGACATTTTTCAATCTATTTTGTTTACTTTATTCCGTATCTAACTTCATACGGTACCCCTGAAGGGGCAGAAGTCATTTGGAAAAAAAAATTCCCAAATTTATCAAAATACTGCATGTTAAAAAAAAAAAAAAAAGCAACTTACCTTATGGAGGTGCAGTTCAGGACTCTTCAGCCACCTCAGCACCACTGCGGATGGAAGCTATCGCAGGGTGGAGGTCACGCATCATGATTGGAGAAATTACTCATGGGGCAATACTGAAACCTCCATAAAGATTCATTTGCAACGGAGGTGTCTCCTAATTTGGGGATATAATGTCACAGAGCGTATGGTACCAAAATAACCAATGGATGTGGGTGTAAGAAAAAAAAAAAAAATCCAGGTCTTTTCACAGGTTACTCCGTACATTAGCTACTGTAATACAGTACTTTTTAATACACCCAGTGATTTTTTTTTTTTTTTTAATGTGTCTGACTTTGGGCATAGGCTTCAGAGCCTGCTATCAAGGCCCAGCAGTCCTCCCACACACCACACACCCCTACATGTCACCACTTTGGCGCTAACACCCACCGTCCATATTGAAATCAGGCTAGGGCTGTCTCATACAGGACTGGCATATTGGTATTTTTACGACATGTCGGCGGGTCTTCTGGTAGACCAGTAAAGCTTGATTTAACGAAATTCAAATCCTTAAACTGTTCCCTGCCCCAGCGAGGATTTGAACCTGGGTCCGTTAGGACTGCAAGCCACCTCTCTACAGATTTGAAGAATGGCTGGTGTAACGACGGCAAACACCAGCCATTCTTCAAATCTGTAATCAAAAGTTGAAGAGATGTGGCCATTAATGTAGGTGTCACATGACCCAAAACATACACTGTCATTGGTTACAACAGTGTCACCACAGGACCTTCAAAATGTCTCTTGACTCAAGCACCTCTTCCCAGCTGCTCATTTCCACCATCCACACCCACCATCACATGTCCCTTTCTCCCCCCCCCCATTATCCAATAAAATTTTCTGGATAAAATGCAATGGACAGCTTGAAGTAATATTCAGTAAAATTCACAAACACCCACCCGCAAACTCAATTATGATTGTAAAACACACTCATGTAGAAATTACCAACCTTATCACACCAACCATAACAATAAAGTTTACCTTTAGCAAGCTTCCCTCCTTGAGTGAAAATCCCAAGCTTTGGCTGCTTCCTCTGTTAGACTAGTAAATGGCTATTCTACTCATCAATTAGCTTGGAAATCACAGTATGTATAAAAAGTAAGAGGCAAACAAAATTTACGTTATAACTGCGCATCACAGTATGTCAGTCATCCAACACAGCAATGCCAGAAGTGAGTACGAAACGATACTGAGATTGTGCCAGGTTCCAGCCGCCACAACATACAAGTATTAAACATGAACAGACTCAAATATGTCATGAGTTTTCATGCATTTACTGATGGTTTATTATTCACATCTATTTTAGTACAGGTATGCTTTATTAGAAGCAGTAGAAGCACCTTATGAAATCAGTTCTTCCTCATAGTCTGTTACATTTTTCTGAATAGCTATTTCTGGGTTGGTAAATAAACGTTTCCTCTATCTATCTATCTATTGCCAGATGCCTCAATCCCTTAAGGGATGGCCACAAACAAATCGCCTCCATGTCACCCTGTCCCCTGCAAATTCACTGCACTGCTCCCAGGTCACACACCCCCTCTCCCACAATCCTTGTCTATCCACCCTGTCATATGCTTTCTCCAAATCCATGATAGCTGCATACAACTTCTTGCCCTTCTCTAGAAACTTTTCCACTAAAGATCTAAGAATGAATATCTGATCTACACAAAAACCTCTTCCCTTCCTGAAACCTCCCTGTTCTTCTCCAACTAACTCCTTTGTTATTTCCCAAACTTTGTCAATAAGTATCATACCATATAGTTTTCCTATCAGCTAGGTACTCTAAGAAGACAAATGCCCCTGTGATTACCACATACTTCTCTTTCCTTTTTTCCTTTGTACAGAGGAATAATTATACCCGATTTCCAATCCTCCGGGATTCTACCTTCCTCCCAGGCTAACCTGCACGTCTTCCGCATCCATTTCACTACAGCAGAACCTCAATTATCCGAGAGCCAATAAACCGGAATTGGCGCTAAACCGGAAAATTTAAAGAAAAATTCCAAAACTGATCAACTGGGGAAAATCCAGGACGTAACCGGCATTTCAAATTCACCGCGCAACCATCCCACCTGAATGTTTTCATTCCTTCGCCACCAGAGCGCATCACCGCAGTTCCCACCACTGTTTTGAGGGTTAACAGTGTAAACACCACAACATACTGCTGTTTTATTGCAATTTTCCATAATATTTGGTCTAATATCAGCCATGGCTCCTGGCTGTTCGTGGAAAGATGCTGATGAATCATTTTGAAAGATCATCCGATTCATGGAGATAAATCCAGCCTACACAGCTAATGAATTGCTTCACTTTTGTAGCCATTATGATGACTTCCAAAATCACGTCTGTAGCAATCAAACAGTCAGACATCAGGGACTTTTTCACAAGGGGTAAACATGCAAAAACAGCAAACATTTCACTTGTATCCTCCTCTTCATTTGTGGGGTTCCCAGACTATGATGCATCAACGTCCACATCAGCAAGTACTCCAGCAAAAATGGCTGCTCCACCAGTCTCCCCCATCTGGCCTGTTCGACCCCCAGCCAGCCTATCCACTTGCGTCAATAAGCCTGCATCACCCACAACTCTGCCACCCCCACCCTCCCCTCCCTCTGAATCTGAATCTGATGTGGATGATGTGATGATGATGAGCGATCATGTACAGTAAAAAAAAAAAAAAAAAAAAAAAAAAAAAATGTACGTAGCATAGTTGAAGGATACAATAATTTTAGCAGTAGTTAACATTTAATTTTTACAGTACTAGTTCAGTAAACATAAGTTTATTATACATTATACAGTTGTATTAGACACTTAGTAAAATTATTACAGTACAGGTGGAGTGAATATGGGTGGGTTGGGAGGTGGATTATTGCAGCCAACTGGAGCATCGATGAGTCATGGGTGCGTACTGTTACTGGCGTAGATACCCCAGTTGTGTGATGGAAGTGGGAGAGGGAGATGATACGTGTAAAGCGAGCTGCCGAGAAATCAGTTAATCCTCTTCCTATCGCGTTTTGACCTGGTGGGTCGGACAAAGGGTCATTCTGTGTACACAGCAGTCAAAAGGGTTCACTGGAAATAGACTAGGAGATTATCACAAAGATCCTATTTCCCAGTTTAACTGCTCCTGTCCCATGAGAAAGTACAGTAAGCTTGTGAGGGGCGGAGCATATTTTCAGAGTACGGCCAATCAAAACGGGCTGAATCTTTCTCTGCCTTCTTGATGGCTTGTAATTGGCTATGGGTGAGCTGAGTAAGGCCTCTCTTGGGTCGTACAAGGTCTAGGACTGTTTGAGTGACTAGAGATTATTATTCTAAACCCCTAATGGCTAAATAGCCGAAAGAGGCGGAGATACAACCTTTTATAAGCTCGATCTAGTAGAGAGAGCATCACTTTTAAACTCATTTTTCAAGAGACACATTCACACGTCTTTGTACAGTCACGTACTTTGTTTGTCACATTTTATTACACTTTCCCTCTTACTTTCTTTTTGCTTAATACATGACGTTAATTTCAAAAGACTTTGTTTTGCACCATTATTAGTTTATTCACTACTCCATCTACACTTGTGTAATTTATTCACTTTCTCTCACCTATACTTGTGAGTGATTTATACTTGGTTTTTACCCTGTCTCCAAGCCACTCGTGTTGGGTATCTGTGAGTATAGTTTGTGTACCTACACTCCACTGAGTTGTGATCTGTTTAGGTAAGAGTAGCTAATTTATATTTGTATTACACAGAGCTATTTGTTTATTTATTCACTTTGTAATCTGAACCTCAGAATCTTACTCAGATGTGTGTGTTAAAGTGTACAGTAAAGTTAAGTTAGTTTTTGTGTGAACTTTACATTATCCCTTTTGGTGATTAATTTAAGGGTTATGAGTGCTCCTTAATATACACGTCCGTAACAGTACACATTACACATTACCGTATTACTGTACAGTACATCCTTGAAAAATGTCCATTTGAATCGTGCGATTCGCCAATTATGCGGGCACCATCTCAAAAAATACGATTAAATAATTGTCATATTGTGTGCATATTTTTAAATTGTGCAGGCACGTCTGAGATGACCGAGCCATTCAAACTACATTCTGTACTACTTTACGAGGCGAATGGAATGCGTAAGGTGGCAAGACAGTTCGGAATTTCATTTTTGGATTATTCATAATTTTACTAATTTATGATAATTTCATAAAAGAAGGTAATGATAATATAACCAATGTAACAGCAATTTTCTAAAAGCAGGAAATTTAAGATAATATGCACAAAAAGCTGGATATTTTAGTCACAATTAAAAAAGCGGGATAGACTTAAAATGAGCGGGACCGTCGGTCCTAAAAGCGGGACTCAGGTCATCTTATTCTAGGCGTCCTGACTCCCGCAGCCCTGTTCAGTATTCAAGCACTCTTGCATTGTTAGGGTTTACCAGGAATAATTCATGTGTTATACATTGTATTCACTTAATCTTGAATTATCACCATGACACTGCCACATGCCAAGTAAAACAAGAAAATTAATTTAGAAAGTAAACTGAAAGTTACTGAAATGAAGAAAGCAGGAAAAAGAAATTGTGATAACAGTTGGGAGTGGCTTGGGTGAGTCAGCCGGTTCCGAGATAATCCACTGTCAAGTCAATTCGCCATCAAAATATGGACGTTTCCGTCATTCTGTAAATATACTTATTATTAACTGATCAATACATTAATAACTATATTTCAGGGGGATCCATGTGTGTATGTTCAATAGTGTAGGCTTTGGATATTATTTATTAGCTGCACCTTTAGTTAATAATTGTTTCTTCCTCATTGTAGTCGCCTTTTATACACATATACACATTTTACAGACTTGTATAGTAGTACAGTAGAACCTCTTTGGTCCGCACCCCTTTAATCTGGATTTCAGTTAATTCGGACGAAATTTTAAAATAACACTCTCCAAAAATATCATTTTCGTTTTCGTTTTTTGAAGGCTCCAACATGCTTGCATGCGTCAGCCTTGGTCACCTAATGGCGGCTCTCCACGCTGCTCGATCCCTGGCAGCCTCCCTATTCAGTCCCTTAACCCTTAAGTCACACTTAATGACCTCGTCCCATGTCTTTCTCGGTCTACCCCTCCCCCAATATTAACATCTCTCACCCTCTGTACCCAATTATCATCCCCCATCCTCTCCACATGTCCAAACCACCTCAGCCTACCTCTCCTCAACACATCAATACACTCCAGTCCCATCCTACCTCTCAACTCTTCCATCGTAAACCCAGCCCCCCAAGGCCTTGCACGCAGGGATGCACTGCACATCCACCTAATCATTGTCATTTCTGTACGTTCAAACCTGCGAATATCCTCTTCCTTTACTGCCCAGGTCTCACTACCAAACAGCATCTCACTCCTAACACATGCTGCATACAAAGACCCCTTAGCACGTAAGGAGAGTCCTCTCAATGTCAGGAGAGCCCAGAACTTCTTCCAACCACTTCTCACCCTAGCAACCGAGCTAACTCCAGCCCCACCTCCGGCACATAACATGTTTCCCAAATAACGAAACTCCTCCACACACTCAAGAGACCCCTGCAAGTTCAACCCTCTCATGCCTAACAATCTCCACCTGCTCTCCCCGACACGCCACACACACACGAAATCAGCATCATCTCGCAGTCTACCTCTAATACCACTACATCTCTTGTGCACCCATTTATCACAAACACTACACAAGATGGAATTACTTCCCACACCCTTGTGGCAAACTGCACATGGCCACTCTCCCTCTCCTCTGATTGTACCGCCACCAACCCTAGATATCATCACTTTTGTTTTATCTGCATTTACCCTTAAGCCCTTGTACCCCATACCATTTCTCCACTTCTTAAATCTTTCCTCCGCCTCCTTTTCATTCTCTGCAATCAACACCAAATCATCAGCATACAACATCTACCATGGAAGTCCATCTCTGAAGTCACGTGAGAGGGCTTCAAGCACCATGATAAACAACAAAGACTCAAAACTGACCCCTGATGCACACCAACATTCACGGAAAACTCATCACTCAAAGCTCCATTCACTCTTACCTGGGTGCGAGCACCCATGTACATGGCCATAACCACCCTAACCAGCCACTCTTCCAACCCTAGCATTCTTATTGCCCACTTCACCACCTCTGTAGGGACTCTGTCAAAGGCCTTTTCCAAATCAACAAAAACAAAATACAATTCCCTTTTCTTTCCAATATATTTTTCTTGAAGCTGAAAATAATTCTAAAGTCATTTTCACTATCGGCGCGGAAAGCGATCGTCATTTGTTAGGTCTCATCACGCTAGGTTGCAACATGGGCGCCTGTTTAAACACACGCTAGCATCCGTTCCATCAACTACCTCACCGACCATTTATAATTTTACACCGTATTTCAAAAGTTAATCCTCATTATCATGTCTCTTAAAGCTTCTGCAGTGAATAAAGGTGTTAAAAGGAAACATGTAACACTAAGTACTGTAGATAAAGTGAAAATACTGGATAAACTAGAGGCTGGTGATCCCCCAGGAAAACTCATGAATGAGTTTGGTATCGCCAAGCAAATTGAGTTAGACATAAAATGAGACAGTTTGCTTTAAAATTTGATGTTGCAGACAGTGACCATGGTGAAAAAAAAAGAAAAACTCTGAAAATGCCACCAAACAAGAATCTAGAAGAAGCTGTATTTAAATGGTACGTACAACAGCGATCATACGGGGTGGTCGTGAGAGGAAATGACCTTCAGTCTACAGCAAAAAGGCTCACCAAACATCTTGGTCATAACAATTTCAAAGCAGGCTAGTTACTTGCCATGGCCTTACCTGTAAATTCTATCTATCTATCTATTGCCAGACACCATAATCCCGTAAGGGGTGGCCATCTGACTTTGAGTTATTTTCTTTTACGGGGAGGGACACTAACCCTCCACCAAATTATACAATACAAAAGTGCTGTACATGCTTACTTTGGTTATTTTAGCATCCTTTCATCTTTTGCAGTTACACAGGGTTGACATATGCCACATGTATAATTAACAAACATACCATATGTAGATAGTTTCTGGTATGAACTGGAGATTACCCTGATGGTCCGGACAGTCTGCTAATTCGGACAACCCTTTCCCCCATTTAGTCCGAACTAGAGAGGTTCTACTGTATATTTGTTACAGAAAGTTAACCATAGTAAATAAGAAAAAAAAAAAAAGTCAGAAGTTGCATTCGTGGGCTGGTGGGGCTGGGGTGGGGCAACTGGGGCCCCGCAGGGCTTTGATCATCGTCACTATTGCTGTCACTGCTGTCCGCAGAAACCCTTTCATGTTCTGTTGATGTAATGAGCTAGGTAGCGTTCCATATGAATAAGCACTATGTTGGTGAAATGATTGTGACCGTCGAATTGAGCGCCTCCTTAAGTCTTGGATGCTAGCTTGAATTTATCAGCATTCTTTAAAATCAGCCCTATTGTTGACTGGTTTTGTGACAATTCGACAGTCACACTCATATCACCAACACAGTGCTTGTTCATATAGAATGCTACCTAGCTCATTACATCAAGAGAACGTGAAGGGATTTCTGTGGACAGCAGCGATAGCGAGTTTTAGTGACGATGATCAAAGCCCAGTGGGGCCCCAGTTGCCCCACCCCAGCCCTGCCAGCCCACAAATGCATTTGACTTTTTTTTTTTTTCTTATTTACTATGGTTAACTTTTTGTAACAAATATACTACTATACAAGTCTGTAAAATGTGTATGTGTGTATAAAAAGTTGAGTAAAATGCAGCGAAAATGTGCCAACTGGGGAGGATGTCAACCATATTCTATTTATTGCACTGTTTATAGTATTTGAAGTATGCGATTTTCAAAAATGCGCTGCGCACTGTCAACCATATTTGCGCATAATTGAAGGTCCAAGTGTACATTGTATGTTATACATATACACAAGTTACATTAACTTTATGTATTATTATGCTCATTATTAAGTACAGTAATCCCTCCAGTATCTGACGTAATAGAGCCAAAGGCATGTCTGGACATTGTCTTGTCCGAATATTGGGCCTGAAGCTCCAGAACCGATCATTCATGACCCTAACCTAACCTAACCTAAATCAGAAAACTACCTTCCTACCTCCCTACCGGACATGTATAGCACTTATTTAGGTCCCTTTTCACATAAATAATGCACACAAGCATGAATTAATTGAATTTTAACCAAAAAATGATGATTTAGAGGTGAGTAAGGCCCTATGCCTTACTCACCTCTAAATCATCAGATCTTGCCAGAATAGTATAAGTAAGTATCAGACATGGAAATCATCTTTTCTCACATTTTATGCACTAAATTATTCGATACAAAGCATCAAACACAGTAAATGATGTAAACTGTTACCAGAAAAATGGTTAGGTTAGGTTAGGTTATGACCGGACATGAAATTCACTGGCATTCACCTTTTTCACAGCTGGTGCACTTCAATACTAGTGCTAACCATGCATGAAAAAATTAAAGTAAAAGCACGAAATTATGATTAACAAAATGGTTAGGTTAGGTTAGGTTAGGTTAGGTTAGGTTAGGTTAGGTTATGACCGGACATGAAATTCACTGGCATTCACCTTTTTCACAGCTAGTGCACTAAAATAATTAACACAAAGCATGAATTAATCTAAATTTTACCCAAAAAGAATGAATTTGAGGTAAGTTAGGCTCAGCTGTCCACTGAGTTGGCAGCTTTGTTTAGGTACAGGACATGAAAATCATTGGCATTCACCTTTTTCACAGCTGGTGCACTTCAATACTAGTGGTAACCATGCATGAAAAAATTAAATTAAAAGCAGGAAATTATGATTAACAAAATGGTTATGTTAGGTTAGGTTAGGTTATGACCAGACATGAAATTCACTGGCATTCACCTTTTTCATAACTGGTGCACTTAAAAACCATGCATGAAAAAAATAAATTGAAAGCAAGAAATTATGATTAACATTCAGGGTAATTTTTTAACCCATTTACAGCATGATGAAAACAGGTTAGACATGAAAATCTTTATGGTAATCATCTTGCACACAAATCAAAGGCATTCACCTTTTTCATAGCTGGTGCACTTAAAAACCATGCACGAAAAAATTAAATTAAAAGCAGGAAATTATGATTAACAAAATGGTTAGGTTAGGTTAGGTTATGACCGGACATGAAATTCACTGGCATTCACCTTTTTCACAGCTGGTGCACTTCAATACTAGTGCTAACCATGCATGAAAAAATTAAAGTAAAAGCACGAAATTATGATTAACAAAATGGTTAGGTTAGGTTAGGTTAGGTTAGGTTAGGTTA
>JAGKTI010000391.1:19154-36839 GCA_018397915.1 Birgus latro
AACCATGCATGAAAAAATTAAATTAAAAGCAGGAAATTATGATTAACAAAATGGTTAGGTTAGGTTAGGTTATGACCGGACATGAAATTCACTGACATTCACCTTTTTCATAGCTGGTGCACTTAAAAACCATGCATGAAAAAATTAAATTGAAAGCAGGAAATTATGATTAACATTCAGGGTAATTTTTTAACCCATTTACAGCATGATGAAAACAGGTTAGACATGAAAATCTTCATGGTAATCATCTTGCAAACAAATCAAAGGCATTCACCTTTTTCATGGCTGGTGCACTTAAAAACCATGCATGAAAAAATTAAATTGAAAGCAGGAAATTATGATTAACATTTAGGGTAATTTTTCAACCCATTTACAGCATGGTAAAAACAGGTTAGACATGAAAATCATTATGGAAATCATCTTTCACACAGTTTATGCATGAGATTAATGATATGGAAAGGACAAAACAAGGAATTTTGATGAAGTTAGGGTACTTACCAGAATGTTGCCGCCGTCCTGATGTATAACACGCTCAATCATCTCAGACTCTGACAGTAACACCTTGCACCTGACACACACTAGCACTTCTGGTGCACTTTACACTCACCAGCACTTCTCACAAGCACTTTCCACAACGTTTTCTTTCGCATACCTTGCATCACATTACTTCACTGCACTGTACATAACAGTAAATTCCCGTGTGGTTTAGTAACGAGTCCAGGAGAATTTATTCAATCTCAGCATACTTAGGAGTAAACAGCACCTTCCTCTCCACGTTTTGTTTGGTCTTCGAAGCGAAATCAGCCGTGTACTGCTGTTAGTTTGTCTCGGGACTTCTTGATATCAAACAAGGTGGAGCGAGAGAGGTTGAATTCACGACGAATCCGTGATGTCGGCCACCCGGCGTCCACCTTGTCCAATACCTCCCTCTTCTTCTCCAGAGTCAGAACCACTTTCTTCCTCTTCTCAGGTGGCAGGGAAATCATCACACACATGATGAACAAGGTGAAGAGCAGCATCAAGCCCTGCAGGAGGTAGGGTATCACCACAAAACCAGGAGGCAGGGTATCACCACAAAACCAATCACTTCGGCCGCCACTGTTGAAGCGTGTTTAGGAGGCAGGAACAGAGTGGGAAATGAGACCGACAGAGAGGCGCGAGACACGAAAACACAGCCTACCGGCGCGCGCAGGAAATTCAAACTGATGCGGTCCCAAAAAATCGGATTTTTTTTTATTTGGGGGCATTTTGGGGGGCGGACAGCCCACGATGTCTGAATAGTGAGGGATCCGAATAATGGGCGTCCGAATAGTAGAGAGATTACTGTATCTGGTATTATTACTGTACAGTAAAACCTCGATATAACAGACTTCAGTAGACCGGAATTCGCTTTTATCAGACTCGAGGAGCTGCCGGACTAAACTCCTATATATCGGAAAAAGTTCGATATCGCCAGAAAGCAATCTGGACTGCCTGACAACTTCAGCTATGTTCACCACAATAAGACAAGTAAAAGACATGTTTTTCAGTGCACAGTACAGTATTATTTTACCATTTGATTAATGTAGTGAAGGTATAACACAGTACAATACTGCAATGGTGGTGAAAACCACTGATGCAATCCGGACTAATGTCTGATATATCAGAAAATGTCCGGACTAGCAGGGGTAAGTCCGGATGTCGCTTTTATCGGAAAATCGCAGATTTCGGACTGGCCTGAGCCCCAATTAGTCTGTTATAGTGAGGTCTTACTGTATATGCAAGTAATGCTACTTCGATAGTGTACGGAGTAAGACAGCGGTTCTCAAACTTTTAAGTTGGTGACCCTTTTTGGAATAAGACTTCATGACCCACAGGGTAGAGAGAGAGAGAGAGAGAGAGAGAGAGAGAGAGAGAGAGAGAGAGAGAGTAACCGGTAAATAGCCTATTGTAGTAATTATGAATATGCTAACAGTCCAGTAAGGATAATTACAATTTCAGTTAAGTAAATAAAATACACTGAAAGCATTAGGCCTATTTTATGTCCCTGTGACCCATCAAAATTCCTCCCTGGTGTAAGACAACAGGAAATGGGTGTTATTCGATCATCCAGAAAAATCAATTTTCCAGCATTTTGAATTCCCTGTGGCGCCAGATAATTGAGGTTCTACTGTACTACGGTATCTCTTCCTCATGCGGTCAATTTTCGGAAAACTACAGTACATTTCTCCATCCAGGACATAGAAATCCGGGATATGTCTATACCTTGAATGGAGAGGAACTCAAATCTTCAAATGCAGAGAAGGATCTCAGAATGTTGATAACAACAGATTTAAAACCGTCCCAACACATTACAAGAATTGCAGCCAAGGGTAAAAGGATGGTTGGACTGATTAGAAGAAACTTCATTCACATGGATCTGGATATGTGCAAGACCCTATACTCATCACTAGTACAACCCCATTTGGAATATGCAGTACAAAGCTGGTCACCTTACTATAGGAAGGACATCAATGAATTGGAGAGGGTTCAACGAAGGATGACTAAGCTTGTACCTGAGCTCAGGGACCTGGACTATGAGGAACAGTGTGATCGACTAGGCCTGACAACGCTGGAACAGAGAAGAAATCGAGGAGATTTAGTGGAAACTTAAAATACTGAAAGGGATAGATAACATGGATCATAGTGTGTTCTTTGAATACAGCAAAGGTAGCACCAGGATGAACACATGTAAGCTCAAAAAGACAGGACACTGGAGAACAAAGGTTAGAGCAAATTCTTTTAGTGTGAGGGTTGTCAACCACTGGAATTCCCTTCCTGAAGTTGTTACCACCCCATCAATAGGTGCTTTTAAAGCTGGTTTGGACAGATGGTTATCTAACAAAAATTTGGGAATATAGGTTTGTGTAGGGTGTTGTACGGGTATTAGAGAAGTTTTGGAGACTATGTATATGATTTTGAGAGAAATTCCGCATTCAGGAATGGTTGATAGATGGGAGCCGTAAAAGAAATGTCTAAGTCTCTTAACCTCCCATGTATTTGAACTAGGTAAGTTTGGAAATCTGACACAACCACGTTGCAGACCATGTTATTGTGAATCTATTTCACTAAACATTTGTTTTCGAAAATGTATTTAACGTAAAAAATCCCATACATTATTACCTTGGATCTCCCCTTTGTTTCAAACTTTAGGGTCGGTGTTTTTCCCTGTCATGGCACCTCCCCGGTGTGACGTCATGCCATTACAGCGCATGCTCGTACGTCACGGCCAATGAAATTAAAATCAGCCAAAAGGTGGACCAATCAAATCATTAATAGCGTTAATTTTAAAATTCCAAACATCCCTTACTTCAGTCAGTTCCACGATGGCGTCCTCTGGTAGTGGATGTGCTTTGAGTGAATACGAGGCCATTGGTTTTTTTTTTTTTTTTTTTTAGAATAATAAAGAAACTGTGAATTTCCTACGCAGTCACGGTGTTCTGCTTTCGTCCCCGAAGTGTAAGAAGTGTGGATGACCTACATTATAAACAGGACCTTAATCAGTGGTACTGTAAGAATGTTAAGAGTTATGCAAATTCAAAGAAGTGGAGAGCATGTGGGTTTAGAGGACTGAGTTCTCCTTTGATGCTTAAGGTAAGGTAAGGTAAGGTAAGGTAAGGTTTGGTTTGGTTTAATGTTAGATTTTTTTTTTTTTTTTTTTTATGTGTCCAACTCTGGGCATAGGCTTCACAGCCTGCTATCAAGGCCCAGTCGTCCTCCTACAATCTACATGTCACCACTTCGGCGCTTAACACCCACCGTCCATATTGAATACATGCTAGGGCTGTCTCATACAGGACTGGTGTATTGGTATTAGCGGGGTCATTTTTACGACATGTCGGCGGGTCTTCTGGTAGATCAGTAAAGCCTGATTTAATGAAATTCAAATCCTTAAACTGTTCCCTGCACCAGCGAGGATTCGAACCTGGGTCCCACGGGACCGCAAGCCAACTCTCTACCGATCGAGCTGTTTGGTTTGGTTAGATTAATGATATGGAGGGGGGTCTAGGTATCCAGTTCATGTCCTCGATTTCGAAACCAAAAATATATTTTCTGGTCAGTTTTAGTGTGATTTGGATGAATCTGACCTTGGTTTTTTTCGGATTTCACTCGTTTTGGTGACAGCATGGGTAGGCCTATCTCCACAACCAGTGATTTCTGACAAAAATGACAGTCAAATTCATTCAGATCACACTAAAACTTAAAAAAAAAAAAAAATTGGTTTTGAAATGGAGAAATGTAGTTTTCCAAAAATTGATCCCCCATGCTTCTGCATTTCACCACATACTCCATCAATTCCTGGGGCTGTCCCCATTTTAACTTTCTTCACTGCTTCCACAACTTCCATCCTACTGATTTCTTCCTCTCTTCTCACATCCCTCCGTCTCCCAACCACTTACACTCGCATTACTTTCATTCTCTATGTTCAACAATTCCTTAAAGTGTTCCCTCCATCTGTTCACTTTTTCTTCCTTCTCCACTAGTAATCTACCATTTTTAGCTTTCACTCCCCAACTCACTTCTCCAGCACCCTGTCTAACTCTCTTCAACTCTTTCCAGAACATTTTCTTACATTCCCTCCACTTTAAACTTAAATTCCTTCCAAATTCCTCATCTGCTCTCTTCTTACTAATCTTTTCACCTCTCTCTTCCATCTCTCAACTTCTTCCATGCCCCTGTTTCTCATCCACACACTATATGCTTTCTTTTGTCCCACTGCCTCTTTCACCTATTCATTCCACAGTGCACCCCCTTTCGCCTTCTCTTCAACCCACACACACACCACATGCGCAGTTTCTTGGAAAATTTATTTCCTCCATGGTTTTGGCTGTTATACTGAGTCAACCCATTTTATTTGTCAAGCATAACAGTGGAAGGGACTGTCCTAAATGTTTAACTAAACCTAACCTACCTTAACTGTACCTAATAATTTAATCTAACCTAACCTAGCTATTATCTAGTTTTTCAAACCATCCCACGCCCCTCCCCTGGACCATGACCATGGGTTTGGGAACCACTGGGCTACAAGCTAATAACCTATAAGAAAATTACATGAGATATATATAAACTGTCAAACAGAACTCTAATTCTGTGACATTGCTGGTAGTCATAGGTTACTGTTCTCTACTTCAGCGCAAGACTTTGGAAACGATCAGGAGATAAAAATAAAAGCACTATTGAACACCTATCAGTTGTTGAATCATGTACCATATCTACAAATCTATACATAAATTATACGTCTATGCCCGCTATATTCACATAAATCCAAGATCCGTGCCTGATAACGTAACGCCCATGAGTCATCCGCTGCAACCCTCCCACTGCTACTCTGCATTCCCCACCATTCTACCAAGTTCAGTATGTTCCCTATACATTAATAGAGGTTAAAAAGTGTGCATTTACTTACGCTTTACTTTACTCTGGTCACTTGCAGCTTGAGCAGACATATTTCTAATGTTTCTTCAATACCATCGACTTGTTGACTGATTCCCCAACCTCACTACAGTACACTAAGTCTTCTAAAAGTCGCAAATTTGTTATCGTGCCTTATCCCTGCATTGCCAGTCTAAAGGAAAAATAGGGTCATCAAATTTTCGCCGAATAAAGGGGATGGCTGTTGAAGCTGTAAATATTTATCCACAAATATATAAGCAACTCATCAGGCTCGTATATACAGAGTCAAACAAAAGTTTATGACGTTGGTAACCAATTCCCATCGAAGGCTACGAGCACAAAGAAAAAAAATGAGTTCTAGTTTTTCACATTTTTTCTCACTCATTAATCATTATAGTAGTAATGTAGGTGATAACATGCTGACAGAATATAAAGCCTAATTATTCAGCAGAAATATTCATAATAAACCCAAGTGTAACCCCTGGCAGTAGCTAGAAATATGCAGGCACAGCTCAAGAAGACACTGAAAGGCAGTGAGGATGAAAAGAACCAGTCAGAGGCTCCTGTAACTACTACTTTTTCAGAGTTTGAGTGGCCCCGTAAAACATCAAGGACGTATATCGAGCGTTTGTCAAAACATGGGGAGAGGCTTTTGCTCCAATACATTTAAAATTAATAAAAGAGTATAAACTCGCAGGTAATGGAGTTTTATTCTGTGGCTACTTTCTTTCTTTCTGGTGTATCAGGCTCCACTCCACCAAATGTGGTGCTCTGCAGACATTGTATGTAGGGTGACAAGTGCTTGTAAGTGTGAAATTGTGTTGGAGTGGCTTTGGATGTGTGTGTAGTCTGTGAACCAAGTGTAATCGGGCCGCGAAGGCGACTGGGTGCAAGCATATTTCATAGTATGCGACACTGGTTCAACCCAGTGGTGCCAAATGTATCAGATGTAAATGAGCTAGATTGAGGTCTGAAATGCGCTAGAAATGCGCTAGGAAAACGTTCGTCTCCCCGTCCCTGGTAGTAAGGGTTATGATGATGATAATAGCAATGATTATTGTTTTGATGACCATAAGAAAAGTAATAATGGTAACAAACAGTACCGCTGTTGCTGCTGCTACTGTAATGATACTAAATATCAAAGAAATAGTATAATAATATGCATAATTATAATATATGTATTTGTAATTATTTTTGCATACTATCAAGGAGAGTATATGTTTATTATGTCTCTGCTCATTACTCACCCTTAGTTGAGGGAAAAAATTATGGTGTCCTCTAGATCCTCGTCAGCTTCCTCATCTAATAATTCGGATGAACAGCGCGGTGCAGGTTCTGATGAAGTACTTGCAGCAGCTCCTGACGATTTTGTTTCACATATGTTGCCATTGTTCCTATTTGCTTAACTACTACTTCTGGTAGTTCATATGAATAGCAACATTTTCCCACTCTCCGCAGGCCACTTCTCACAGTAATGATGGCACTAACGGATTTTGAGTTTAGCCGGTTTCTGAGCTTGCTTTTAACTATGTTTATTTGACTAAAGAGCCTCTCAACTTCAGCATTCGAGTGAGGGAGTGAAAGTATATTGAGTGCCAGCTCAGAGAGATCATGAAAACTATTTACTCCTATTGCATCCTTGTAACTAGCCACTTCAGCCCAAAATTTGACCGTTGATGTAGTTTCTTGCCACCGAACAACTGTTAAATTTCGCCACTGACTGTCAATTTTGTCAATTTGTTCAGGAAGATATCCCAACACTTCAGCAATTTCTATTACAGGTTCTTTAACCACTTTCAGACACTCTTCAACCGAAAACAAAGACATCTTCTTCAAGATTCTGAAGTTATCTGGTAGTCTGTTTCGTAATTCATCACACAGTTTGACAGCGCATGAAATGCAACGATCACGAAGTTGTCGCTGACCTTCTTGTGTCAGATTTGAGGTAGAACACGTCTTTTCGAATTCATAGCCCAAATATGCTCTGGGGTCAATGTAACTGGCAATATCAGAGGTTAATGGATCGATTCTTGAGCTAGGTATCATCACTCTCCTACTTGTTGCACTAATGAGATAAGAAAGGTCTGACAGAAGTTTTGTTGGGTCGACATTTTCCCCCTGAAAGGTTTTCACAGTTCTCTGAACGTCCTGCAGAAGTGGGCGCAGAAAGAACATGTAAAGTTTGTTAATGGGGTCACTGTACATGTTGTATAACATCTCTACAGTAAAGCACTTTTCATCTGACCTTGCTATATTAAAGTGCATTTTAAGTTCTTCCCACTGAGCTAGAATGCGGGTCACTGCAGGTTCCAGTGATATCCACCTGGTGTCACATAATTTAGGTACCTGAAGTGGTTGTTTCCCATCATTCAATGTTTCATACAGAGTCTTGTAGATTAGCTGTCTTTTGGGAGAATGAGAAAACCAACTGTACGTCTCTCGCACCAAGAAATCGATGTTTCTAGGCAATGTTTCTGCCACGGCATGAGATAAAGCCAGTTGAATTGAGTGGCACACACAACGCACCATGATTAAGTTTGGGAGTTCCAGTTCCTTCTTTAAAAGTTCACACACACCGTTATTTAATCCAACATTAACGCTTGCATTATCAACTCCAATACCAAGCAAGTTTTGGAGGTCCAGCTGTACATCACACAAAAGTTTCTTAATAGCATTTACAATAGACTGTGCTGTTCCATCTTGTAACTCCACTATACCAAGAAAGGTTGATACTATTTTCCTTAATTTCCTACTGAAATAGCGCACAATTACACCAAACAGTTTTGTAACAGCAATATCAGTCGATTCATCTATAAGGAGGCTGTATTTTTCATCAGCAATATCATCCTTGAGGCTCTCCATAAAGTGGGGTGCTAGCACATTTACCACTATGTTTTTGCACTTGGTTCGCTGTAGTTTCAGATTTTTCACTGCACTGCTGTCACTGAACATTACTTTGCAAGCTTCTGACACATGGTCCACTGTTAAAAAGGAAGAATGTTCTGCTATTACCATTGCTAGTCGTCCTTCTGCTTGGCTTGATGAACGGCGTTGGGTGTCACTGATATGTGAGAATGGCAGTTTTGTTTGTCTTGAGCTAGAAAAAGGTCCTGCAGCTCGAACATGTTTCACAGAAGTTGTATGTCTTCTTAGGTCACTGAGTTTTGCTGTGATCTCGCATTTACAGAACGCACAATATGCCTTAGTTTTGTCTTTTTCTAAAGGTCTCAGCCAATCCTTTAACTCTGGAAATGATTCCCAGCTCTTTCTATACATTTGTGTATAATTTGGCGCCATTCTGATAGTTATTCAAGAACTGATTGCACCATTTCAAGCTTTCAGTAGTTGAGCCAGCTAACTGGTAGGCGGACTAGCAGAGGCGAGGCGGGCCGCAGGCAGAGTACTTATCCAACGATACGACTGACATGTACCGTACAGAGCAGTAGCCTTGTAGTCAAATTTCCAGTTTTAATCTTTGTTAAATACAGTCTCGGGAATTATTATTTGTATGAATTGTAAATGAAAAATATACGAGAATTAAATATTCTCTTATTATCCTAACTGGCCCAATGAAACGATAGTTTGAGAAATATTACGAAACACATGATTATTTTTTAAAGTAAAAAAGTCCCAGTCCTGTCCGGTTCGTGTTTAACTTATGGAATTCATATTCTCTAGCATGGAAAGAAGTACATTTACGCTTAACATACCCATGAGTATGATTTCTTGGAAATGCGCTAGAACATGCACCAAATCAAAGAAAAATGCATCAGAAAATGCGTTATGCGCAAAATACGAAATTTACGCGCTGTTTGTCATGCCAATGCGCCAGAACTAGCGCATTTCGCGCCAATTTGGCAACACTGGTTCAACCACAGCACTCCTTATGTCCGCCAAAGCAGTACTTGGTCAGAAGAACGCTCCCAAAGTTTATCACCTTGGCGGGGCGCAAACCCTCGTTTTTCAGTGTACGAAAACGCGCACTTTACCACTGACTTGCCAGTGACAGAGAGCAGAACAGTGCAAACATGGAAGGTAACTGTTATGCTACGTTTTCGAGGGTCAACTCCTTGTTCCATGCTTATGCTAGGGTTCTTGGCAAGACCGGGTCAATGCATACAACTGATAGAACAGGGCATAAACTCGGCTGTGACCAAACTGACAAACATATATTAACCAAATTCACAGCTCCAGGGCAAGATACGTGATATGCATGTTGGGTGAAATAAATGTTTCCCTTGAATATAGAAGAAAACGGGCTGAAATGCATGTTTGGGGAAATAAATGTTTCCCTTGAATATAGAAGAAAACGTGCTGAAATACATGTTTGGGGAAATAAATGTTTCCCTTGAATATAGAAGAAAACAGGCATTGTGAACTTGGCTATGATTGAAAATCTATGTTGGTGGACAGTACTATATGAACCGACCTGGGCCGCCCTTAGCCAGCATTCTCCCTGGAACCACCACCACCACCATGCGAGCACGAAGGATAACCCAGTTCCACTCTCTCGGATGACACCACCGCATCCGGAACACGCATCACCTGCTACAAATCCTCCAGCAGACGCGCCGCCCTTCCACCCTCCGTGTCGCCTATCCCCACCACCTGCAGCCCAACACTACCACCCTCTACTGGACAACCTTCTTGTGCCCCCTCACGCCCTTCCACCAAATGCACAACGCCAATGTGTATCACCTCCAGTTATGGGGTCACGACTCCTTCACGGGGGAGAGTGGTGGAATACATTAGTAAGGGCTGCAGACGACAGACACCGGTGCAGACGACACAAACACCCACAGCCCCCCAAGTACTACCGGGGGTCCACCGCTGACACTGAGCAGCTTGGGACAGGAACAGCACACCTGTATCTCTCCCTGACGCCCCTCTTACTCCCAGCCGACGTCCCAGGAAGGTAGCAGTCGTCGGTGCCTAGTCTCCGGCCGAAATTCCACTTGCCAAGTAAGGGGTGGAGTTTGCCTACGCAACTCCACGTGACACCGTTTTATTGGCCACCGTCATACAGGGAAAGGGGCAGAACCAGCCACAGTCCGTTCCCTAGTTGCATACCTGCTACAGGGCCGCGGCACGGACCACAACCCTTGTTGGTCAGGCAGGACAGGCCACCAGTCGTCTGCTTCCTGTAGTCATTCCCCCCATATTAGCGCCGCAGCACCGGCCACAAGCCGTGCTGGGTACGAGGCAGGATCGGCCATCATCCGTCCCTCTGCTACTAGTGCTCCCTGCTCCACGGTACAGGCCATTAGCCGTACCAGAGTCATAGTCCCCTGTAGGACCACAGCGTCGGCCACTANCCGCATCGAGCCAGAGGCGGAGCAGGCCATAGTCCGCTCTTCTCCTACAGGAGATCCTTACTCCCCTCACGGACACAGGATAGAGCGAGCTGTGCCTTGCGCAAATCCTGAGTTCCAACAGGGCAGAGGAACTGCCGTGTCGGCCACTAGCCATACAGGGAAGGCAGAGTTGGCCACAGTCTGCTCCTCACCCTCTGTTCCCAGGATATCTCCCGACGGGACAGTCCCTTGCCTGGCTCACCCTGTTTCCTGTAGCCGGGCGGGACGTACCCTCTCTCCTACAGAGGGAGCAGCTGGGGAGAACCCTTTCCCGGATCCTTGGCCAGGCCTTACCCGAGGTCTTGGTTCCCTTCAACTCAGCTAGTGTGAGCAGCAGCTGAGGCGGAGCCCCAGCAGATGTAGCAGCCGGCATCGGGCCCTGTCGACCACTCCCCCAGCCCGAGGTTCCTGTGAGACAGCCCTGACGGCGACGCCACCCTCCAGCTGTTGCCGTAGTCCAGCCACCCCTGGTCCCAGTACCTTGGGCCCTTAGCTACCCCGGGAGCCACCCCGAACACCAAGGTGCGTCTTACCTGCTTGCGGGACCTCTCAGGGCCCATCCCTGACTCGGTGCCAGGTCCGCCTCCTGGCTCTCTTCGGACCGAGCCCCTAGCCCCACATCTACGTGTGGGGCCCTGTAAAGGTGTGTTACTCCATCCGCCCTCCTGACGGAGGAATCAACCTTTGGCCCACCAGTGATAGTGAAACAGATGGACTTTACCAGTGTGCACCTCTTAGACCCAGACATATGTATACGGTCGTATGTGTAACTCCTTACAGTGTGTTCTCGTGATAAAGTGGCCAGGAAAACCCAGAGTGTAAGATTGGACAAGCCCACTAGTGATCCTGGTCTAGTGTATGTCACAAACGGAGTCCCGGTTCCCCCCCTCCCCACAGTGAATGAAACACCACAGTGACCAAACAGGAAAACTTATATTGTATCGATCGTGCCATCCCCTTGCTTATTAATCATCTCCCTCCCCAGTGTACAGGCATGTTAGTCACAGTGTGTCTAGCCACCTCCGAGTGTTTCTCTAAAATACCGCAGTCACCCCCCCCTTGCAGTGGACCACAGCACGGCGGACTCCTTCCGTGATAGACCGCCAACCAGATTGGTGTCTATTGACACAAGTGTTAATGGAACTGAACCTTTGTACTAGTGCCATCCAGTGATATACTATATTGGGAAACTGCAGCAAGTATATTCCTGTGTCCAAAAGTATAAGTGTAATATGAGTACCATAAGTGTTGGGTGTATTCTACCATACTTTCCCTAAGCCGGTATAGAGACAGATTTCAGTTCAGTAAAACCTTGTATTAACCCATCTCCAGCCAACCCAGAATCTATTGTATCTAGTGTTTGTAATATTTGTGTCTGGGAAGATAACTGTAATACATGTGTGTAACAATTCACTGCCTTGTTTTTGTGTCCAGTCCTTTCCTTAGAAATGCTGACCCGGTCTTGAATAAGAACCCGCTGTGAATCTGTGTATTTGACGGGACGAGAAGTAGCCACTCAGAAATGCGACAGGTACAGTTCACCTCTCGCCTACGTGCACAAGGGACGAGTAGTCGGCCCTCAAATACGTGGCATAACACAGGCGTTGTGAACTAGGCTATGATAGAAAATCTCTGTTGGGGGACTGTACTATATGAATCGACCCGGGCCGCCCTTAGCCAGCATTCTCCCCGGAACAACCACCACCATGTGTGCCCGAAGGATAACCTGGATCCCCTCTCTCGGACAACACCACCATGCCCAGAACACGGATCACCTGCCACAAATCCTCCAGCAGACGCACCGCCTTTTCACCCTCTGCATCACCTACGCCCACCACCAGCAGCCCAACACTGCCACCCATTACCGGACCACCTTCCTGTGCCCTCTCACGCCCTTTCACAAAATGCACAACGCCAACGAGTATCACCTCCAGCTACGGTGTCATGACTCCTTCATGGGGGAGAGTGGTGTGATACATGAGTTAGGGGTAAGTGCTGCAGATGTCACAGACGCTGGTGCAGACGACACCAACACCTCCAGCCCCCCAAGGACTACCGGGGGTCCGCTGCTGACACTAAGCGGCTTGGGACAGGAGTGGCGCACCTGTATCCCTCCCCGTCGCCCCTCTTACTCCCAGCCAACGTCCTGGGAAGGTAGCAGTCGCCGGCGCCTAGTGTCCGGACAAAATTCCACTCACCAGGTAAGGGGTGGAGTTGTTTTGACAACTCCACGCAATGCTGCGGTATCGACCATAGTCCATACCAGGAAAGGGGCAGAACCGGCCACAGTCCGTTCCCCAGTCGCATCCCCGCTGCAGGGTCGCAACACGGGTCACGAGCCATGTCGGTCGGGCAGGACAGGCCACCAGTCATCCACTACCTGCAGTCGTTCCCCCCAGATTAGTGCCACAGCACCGGCCACAAGCCATGCTGGGTATGAGGCAGGACCAGCCATCGTCCGTCCCTCTGCTACTAGTGCTCCCTGCTCTACAGTACAGGCCACTAGCTGTACCAGAGTTATAGTCCCATGTAGGATCACGACGTTGGCCACCGGCCGCGTTGAGGCAGAGGCAGAGCAGACCATAGTCCACTCTTCTCCTACAGGAGATTCTCACTCCCTTTGTGGAGACAGGATTGAGCGAGTTGTGTCTCGCACTAGCCCTGAGTTCCAATGGGGCAGAGGTATCGCCGTGCCGGCCACTAGCCATACGGGGAGGCAGAGTTGGCCACAGTCCACTCCTCACCCTCTGTTCCCAGGACATCTCCCGACGGGACAGTCCCTTGCCTGGCCCACCCTGTTTCCTGTGGCCGGGCAGGATGCACCCCCTCCCCTGCAGAAGGAGTAACTGGGGAGGACCCTTTCCCGGAGCCTTGGTGAGGCCTTACCCGAGGCCTTAGTTCCCTTCAGCTCCACCAGCGTGAGCAGCAGCCGAGGCGGAGCTCCAGCAGACGTAGCAGCCAGCGTCAGGCCCTGTCGATCACTCCCCCAGCCTGAAGTTCCCGTGAGGTGGCCCTGACGGTGATGCCGCCCTCCAGCCACTGCCGCAGTCCAGCCACCCTTGGTTCCAGTACCCTGGGTCCTCAGACACCCCGGAAGCCGACCCGAACACCAGGGCATGACTTACCTGCTGGAGGGACCTCTCTGGGCCCGTCCCAGACCTGGCCCGCTTCCTGGCTCTCTTCGGACCAAGCCCCTAGCCCCGCACCTACGTGTGGGGCCCTGTGAAGGTGTGTATCTCTGTCCACCCTCCTGACAGAGGGATCAACCTTCGGCCCACCAGTGATAGTGAAGAAGACAAACTTTACCAGTGTGCGCCTATTAGATCCAGATATATGTATACGGTTGTATGTGTAGTGCGAGTGATTCCTTACAGTGTGTTCTCGTGATTAAGTGACCAGAAAAGCCCAGAAGCCCAGAGTATAAGATTGGACAAGCCCACCAGTGATCCTGGTCTATAGTATATCACGAATGGAGTCTCATCTCATGCGCCCCCACTTGTGTAATGTCGCTCACTCCCCCCACCCCCAGTGAACGAAACACCACGGTGACCAAACAGGAAAACTATATTGTATCAATCGAGCCATCCCCTTGATTATTAATTCTCTCCCTCCCCAGTGTAAAGGCATGCCAGTGTTTGTGAAGCTACCCACACCGTGTCCTTTGGAAACAACACCCACAAAGTGATTGTGCCACCCCTTCTTTATCAATCCTCCCCCTCCTCAGTGTACAGGCACGTTAGTCACCGTGTGTCTATCCATCTCCGAGTGTTTCTCTAAAATACCGCAGTTACCCCTTTCAGTGCGCGACAGCGCACTGAAAGGGGCGATAGACCACTGATAGACCACTGACCAGATTTGTATCTATCGACATAGTGTTAACATAATTGAACCCTTGTATCAGTGCCGTCCAGTGCTATACTATATTGGGAAATTGTAACAAGTGTATTTCTATGTCCGAAGTATAAGTGTGATAGAAGTACCGTAAATACTGGGTGTATTCTACCATACTTTCCCCAAGCCGGTAAAGAGACAGATTGTAATTCAGTAAAACCCTGTACTAACCCATCTCCGGCCTACCCAGAATCTATTGTACCTACTGTTGTGATATTTGTCTCTGGGACGATATATGTAATACATGTGTGTAATAGTTCACTGCCTTGTTTTTGTGCCCGGTCCTTTCCTTAGAAATGCCGACCCGGTCTTGAAGTCTTGAATAAGAACCCGCTGTGAGTCTGCGTATTTGATGGGACAAGAAGTCGCCCCTCAGAAACGCGACACGTAATAAATTCACCTCTCGCCTATGTGTACAAGGGACGAGTACTCGGCCCTCAAATACGTGGCATAACATTGGTGGCTAGTGGTGGTTCTTGACCTGGATGGTGGGAAAGAGGACTAGGAAAACTGGGAAAATGGCAGCCAAAACACATGTACCCCTACCAAAATTCTACCCAGAACAATGCGACATCACTACATACTTAGATATGGTCAAGCCATTACTTTACATCGGGTTTGATAACGACAGACAGAAAATGGCAGTCACTCTGTCTCACCTTGGAAAGGCGGTATCTAGTGTAGCACCAAAAATTGTCCCAGATCTCACGTGGGCCAGATTTGTTAAAATAGTAACAGAGGCCATTCATTAGGGAAAGTTGTTGCGATGTCACAACTCGATGCCCTGAAATATGACTGTGATTTGGACAACACATTGATCCAAGCTCGGCGACTCGTCACCGCCGCATACCCGGACGCTGAAATAGATACCCGGGACGAACATGTACTCCACACTCTCCTGAGAATCCTTCCGGGCACAGTGAAAGAACATTTCATTATCCATGACCTGTCAGGAGACTTGGACCGTGACCTTCAGCTCATCAGACGCCTCCTAGCAGCCCGCTCCACTCCACAGCATATCAGCGCAGTCACTAAATGCCCCACACTGGCAACGGCGCCCCCTACCCACGCAAACCCTCCAGCAACACCCACCATTCCCAGGGCACACCCTTCAAATATTATCACCATTGACCCTTGGGAATTTCCTGCATGCAGCCACAGATGCCCTATATATGACATCCGTAGGCATCTACAAGCTGCCCAGCGCAGTACCACCACAAAAGAGCGCCTACCCCTTACCTCATTACATGATAAGGGGGCACATGCCGATTGTTGACAGTCTGGGGAAGCAGAGCCCAACAAAGAAGGCGCTAAGGAGGCAGAGTTTGGCAGAGAAGATGCCCTAAACCGCCCCCGCACCTTTCCATATCGGCGGGGGCCACCTCATATCACCCCCCACCCTACAACCAAAGGAGAATTAAAGAAGTAATCCGGAGACATCCTCAGTCGTCTGCAGAACCCCCTCAGCCACACTATGGTTCTCTAATTTTTCCCTCTTCTCCCACTATATCTTCCATCTTACTACCTCATATCTTGCACCCCCTCTGGTCTGTCTATTGTCACATTAATGGGATTTACAGTTAGAGCATCTTTTATATAAATACATACACCACCTCCTCTGCCCTTGTCACATCTAAAAACTTTCCAAAATACTGGAAAAGATTGTAGCATCGCAACTTATGGATCACTTAGAAGGGAATCATCTCCTCAGTAATTCTCAGCATGACTTTAGACGTAATCTTTCTAGTGAAACTGCTCTTTTAACACTCTTGTAAGCTATATGAAAACCTAGACAATAAAAACGTATCTCTGATTGCGCTCTGTGATCTTTCCAAGGCGTTTGATAGTGTTTGTCACGGTTTAGTAATTAACAAATGTCTAAAAGTTAAGGTAGTTTCCTTCTGGTTTAAAAGCTACTTAAGTCAGAGAACTCAGTCTGTCCGAATTGGCAATTTTGTCTCAGACAAACTTGAAATCTCGTACGGAGTACCTCAGGGATCTGTGCTCGGCCATATTCTATCTATGTTAATGACCTCTCACAATTAATAACTGACTGCATATAATACAATACGCAGACGACACTCAAGTTATCCACACTGGCAGCATTGACGATATAAGTGGATTAGTTCATAGATGTGAGTCAACCTTCTCTCGTGCTAAAGAATACTTCCACACTAATGGTTTAATGTTAAACACATAGGTACGAGAGGACTGTTGTCACGGATCCCACCAGACACTCACATGCAGATAGATGGCACCCAAATCTTTCCCAGCAGTTCCTTTAAAAATTTAGGTGTGTACTTTGATAATACCATGACATTCAACACGCATATTGACGAAATGAGTAAAAAAGTTTTTAATACTCTAATGTACATTAATCGCATAAAGGATAATTTTGATAAGACCACAAGAATAACTGTAGTACAGTCACTAGTATTAAGTATTATCAATTATGGCTTAATGGTATGGGGTGCGACAGACTTAACACAACTAGAACGGGTACAAAAACTTCAAAACTTCGCCGCTAAAGTAGCAGTAGGCGGTGTTGCTAAACACGACCATGCTACACCCTGTATAAAAGAACTAAGATGGCCAAGACTTCATCAGAGATATAAGTATGCTTTAGGAACAGCAGTTTACAATATAATCAACAAAACAGCTCCGAACTGGCAATTCTCGCTCCCTAAAGTACGAGAAATCAACACTGCCAATACAAGACAACAACAACACATGTACGTCCCCAGAACAAACACTAGCATCGGAGCAAAGTCCCTTTAAGTGGCTGGACCTAAATTCTGGAACAGTCTCCCATCTAATGTTTCCAGTACTCATACAATACAATCCTTTAGAAAACAGCTAAAAAACTTTCTTTTAAACACCCAGTTTAAATAATAACATTTCTACTAATATGTAAATATATATATGCATGTGTATGTATATGTGTATAAGTATGTATGTGTATATGTATGTATATGTATATGTATGTGTGTATGTATGTATATGTATGTGTATATGTGTGTATATGTGT
>JAGKTI010000391.1:37205-48735 GCA_018397915.1 Birgus latro
TAACTTCCCGGCGCCCCTCTTGCGCCCAGGTGGAGGCCCGGAAAGGTAGCAGTCGCTGGCACCTAGTCTCCGGCCAGAGCACAGCTCACCAGGTAAGGGGTGCAGTTTATAACTCCACTCAATGCCGCAGTACTGGCCACAGTCGTACCGGGTACGGGGCAGAACCGGCCACAGTCCGTTCCTCAGTTGTTTCCCCGCCACAGGGCCGCGACACGGACGCGTGTCGGTCGGGCAGGACTGGCCACAAGTCGTCCGCCTCCTGTCGGCGTTCCCCCCAGAGCGGCACCGCAGTATCGGCCACGAGCCGTACTGGGCACGAGGCAGGATTGGCCATAGTCCGTCCCTCAGCTGCTAGTGACCTTAGCTCACTGGCACAGGCCATAGCCGTCCCAGAGCTCACCTCCTGTGCCCTCTCGACGTCGGCCACAAGTCACGTCGGGCCAGAGGTAAGGCAGGCCACAAGCCGCCAGGAAGCTATCCTCCCCTGTGCACACTCAGGCGTCGGCCACAAGTCACGCCAGGCCGGGGTAGCGCAGGCCACAAGCCGCTCGGAAGCTATCCTCCTCCCAGCCACTCAGGCGTCGGCCACAAGTCATGCCAGGCCAAACAAAGAGCAGGCCACTAGCCGCAAGGAAGCTACCTTCCCTGTGCACACTCAGGCATCGGCCACAAGTCACGCCAGGCCGGGGTAGCGCAGGCCACAAGCCACTCGGAAGCTATCCTTCCCTGTGCCCCTCAGACGTCGGCCACAAGTCACGTCGGGCCAGGAGTAAAGCCGGCCACAGTCCGCTTCTCCTCTACAGGAGGACCAGCAGTCGGAGAGGACCCTACACCCGAGGCGTGGCAAGGTCTGACCCAAGACCTTGGTTCCCTACAACTCCACCAGGGTGAACAGCTGCCGGACCAGAGCCCCCGCAGACCTCGCAGCCGATGACGGGCCCTGTCCACTACTCCCCCGGCCCGAGTTTCCTGTGAGGCGACCCTGTCGGCGCTGCCGCCCTTCAGCAGTTGCTGCAGCCCAGCCACCCCGGGTTCCAGTCCCCTGGGTCCCCTGTTGCCCCAGGAGTTGCCCTGAACACCAGGGCGCGACCTACCGGTGAGCGAGGTCTCCCGAAGGCGCTCCCAGACCCGATGTCAGGCCCGTCTCCTGGCCCTCATCGGGCCGAGCCCTTAGCCCCATGGACACGTGTGGGGCCCTGCCCAGGAACGCGCCACTCTGTCCCTTTTTCCTCCAGACGGAGGAATCAACCTGGGCCCACCAGTGGTAATCAAGTGAGTGGACTATATGTAAATGTGTGTGTACCCTTAGACCCAGATATAGTGTGCATCGACAGATATCTCACGAGTGATCCCCTACAGTGTATCCTCAAAGTTCAGTGACCAGGAACCCCGAATATAAGACTGGACGGCCGATAGACAGAACGTGGCCTGACCTATATCTTAAAGGTAGAGTCCCTTCACCTTGGACAGTCTTTGTGATAATCAGGAAATACCCACTGTGTCGCTGTGCCTTGCGTTGGTGTTTACGCTCTCCCTCCCCCGTGTTCAGTTAAATATTCACCCAGCCCTGTGTCCCGACGTGTTTAGTCAGGACATACTAAAATACCGCAGTTCCCCTTGCTAGTGATCTCTACGGGCAACCCTACCTGAGATAGACTTCCGGCCACCAGGTACCTGAAATACAGGTGTAACGTAACTTATATATATATGTAGTGCCGTCCAGTGCTATACGGGTTTTAGAGATTGTAGTAAAATCATTCCTGTGTCCGGAAATATAAATATGTTGTATGTACCATGAGTGTTGGGTTAATAGTACCATACCTGAACCAGTAGGTATAGTGACAGACAGAAATTGTATACAGTGTTAACTTACCCCCGGCCAACCCATTGTAATATTTGTGATGCATTATTGTTCTCTGTGAAATATCTGGAATACATGTGTAATATTTACTACCTTGTTTTTGTGTCCAGTCCTACTCTTACGAGTTACCTCCCGGTCTAGAATAGGGACCCACTTTAGCCTGCGTGTTTGAGGGCGAAAAAAGGTCCCACAAATACGTTGCACAATAGTATGTATGTGTGTATGTGTATATGTATGTATATATGCGTATCTGTATGTATATATATATGTATGTGTATGTGTTTATGTATATATGTATGTATATGTGTATATGTATGTGTATGTATGCATGTATGTGTGTATATATGTATATATGTATGTATGTGAAATACAGGAGTTAGGGGTTGGACCCACAGACAACATGATGGCCCGAGCAGACGACACCAGCACCCCCAACCCCCCCCAGTACCACCGGGGGACCGCTGCTGACACAGAGTGGCTGGGAACAGGAACAGCGCACCTGTATCACTTCCCGGCGCCCCTCTTGCACCCAGGTGGGGACCTGGAAAGGTAGCAGTCGCTGGCACATAGTCTCCGGCCAGAACTCCACTCACCAGGTAAGGGGTGGAGTTTACAACTCCACACAACGCCGCGGTATTGGCACAGTCGTACCGGGTATGGGGCAGAACCGGCCACAGTCCATTCCCCAGTTGCATCCCCGCCACAGGGCTGCGGCACGGACACGTGTCGGCTGGACAGGACAGGCCATAAGTCATCCGTCTCCTGTAGGCGTTCCCCCTAGAGTGACCCCGCATTATCGGCCATAAGCCATACTGGATACGAGGCAGGACCGGCCACAGTCTGTCCCTCTGCTACTAGTGCTCGCAGCTCACCGGTATGGGCCATTAGCCGTACCAGAGCTACCACCTCCTGTGCCCTTCCAACGTCGGCCATAAGTCACGTCGGGCCAGAGCTAGGGCAGGCCATTAGCTGCACTGAAGCTGTTGTCCCCTGGGCCACCCAGACGTCGGCCATAAGTCACGTTGGGCCAGAGGTAGGGCAGGCCATTAGCCACACTGAAGCTGTTGTCCCCTGGGCCACCCAGACGTCGGCCATAAGTCACGTCAGGCCAGAGGCAGAGCAGGCCACTAGCCGCCTTGAAGCTGATGCCCCCTGTGCTACCACGACATTGGCCATTAGTCACGTTGGGCCAGGTGTAAAGCAGGCCACTGTCCGCCTCTCTCCTACAGGAGGACCTGCAGCCAGAGAGGACCCTTCACCCGAGCCGTGGCAAGGCCTCACATGAGGTCTTGGTTCCCTGCCACTCCACCAGGGTAAACAGTGGCCGAAGCAGAGTCCCTGCAGACCCCGCAGCCAATGACGGGCCATGTCCACTACTCCCCCGGCCCGAGGTTCCCGTGAGACGACCCTGTCGGCGACACCGCCCTCTAGCAGTTGCCGCAGTCCAGCCGCCCCGGGTTCCAGTGCCCTGGGTCCTCACTTGCCCTGGGAGTTGCCCCGAACACCAGGGCGTGACTCACCTGTGGGCGAGACCTCCCTGAGTCTCTCCAAGACCCGACAACAGGCCCGTCCTCTGGCTCTGTTTGGGCCAAGCCCCTAGCTCCACGACTACATGTGGGGCCCTGTCCAGGGGCGCGCCACTCTGCCCTTCCTCCGGATGGAGGAGTCAACCTAGGGCCCACCAGTGGTAACAAAGTGAGTGGACTTTACATATGTGTGTGCTCTTTCGACCCAGATATTTGTGTGCATTAACGTATGCTTTACGAGTGATCCCCTACAGTGTATTCTCGAGTTAAGTGACCAGGAACCCAGAGTATAAGATTGGACGAGCCTAATAGCTAAACGTGGCCTGACCTATATCCTGGGTAGAGTCCCGCGTCTCAAACTGTCTTTGTGACCAGCAGAACATTAATATTGTGTCGGTTGTGCCATTCCCTTGCTATTGACACTCTTTCTCCTTAACCCACAGGCACGCGAGTGAAACACCTAAGTGACCAACAGAAGGAGTACATGTTATTTCTATCGTGCCTCCCTTTTGTGCATTCAATCTCCACCCACCCCCGTGTCCAGGCATGTTATTCAGGGTATACCAGAATATCGCAGTCCCCCCTGCCAGTGATCATTACGGGCAACTCTACCTGAGATAGACTTCCGGCCAACAGGTGTCTGTGACACAGGTGTTAACGTAACTCACATACAGTGCCGTCCAGTTATAGTAAATTCATTCCTCTGTCTTAAATAATAAGTGTATTGTATGTGCCATAAGTGTTGGGTAAATAGCACCATACTTCTACCAGTCGGTATAGTGACAGATTCCATTTGTGTCAGGAGCTAACCCATCCCCGACCAACCCAGTTGTAATATATTTGTGATGTACTATTGTCCTTGGGAAAATATTTGGAATACATGTGTGTAATACTACTGCCTTGTTTTTGTGTCCAGTCCTACTCTTTAGAGTTACCTCCCGGTCTAGAATAGGGACCCGCTGTAGCCTGCGTATTTGAGGGCGAGAAACTGACCCACAGATACGTAGCATAACACTGGTGGCTAGCGGTGGTTCTTGACCTGGACGGTGAAAATGGCAGCCAAAACACATGTACCCCTACCAAAATTTGACCCAGAACAATGCGACATCACAACTTACTTAAATATGGTCAAGCCATTGCTTGATATTGGGTTTGAGGAAGATAATCAGAAAATAGCTGTCACTCTACCTTACCTTCGAAAGGCGGTATCTAGTATAGCACCAAAAATAGTCCCAGATCTCACGTGGGCCAGATTTGCAAAAATAGTAACAGACGCTATTACCCTGCCATTAGGGAAAGTTGTCGCAGTTTCATAACTAGATGCCCTAAAATATGACGGCGATTTGGACAACACGTTGGTCCAAGCTAGGCGACTTGTCACCGCCGCATACCCGGATGCTGAAATGTATACCCAGGATGAGCATATATTCAACACTCTCCTCAGAGTCCTTCTGGGCATGGTTAAGGAACATTTCACTATCCGTGACCCGACAGGATATTTGGACCATGATGTCCAGCTCATTTGCCCCCTTCTCGCAGCATGCCCAGACACGCAACACATCAGGGTCGTGAGCCGGATCCCAACGAAACCCTCCTCCTTCCAGCCCCAACGTGAAGCACCTCCGCCTTGGCTCTCCCAAGAGCCCACCCCACCAGGAAATGGCTGCCCCAGAAAGATAATACCAATCTTATCACTATCAATCCGTGGGAATTCACAGCCTGTAACAGCCGCTGCCCACTTCACGACATACATGAACAACTGAAGGTGGCACTCAGAATGAGAGCCAACCCACCGAGGTGCCGTCCAATGTTGGCAGTAGATGAGGGCCCTGCAAACCCCAGACTCCCCCTCGTTGAGGAACCTGACGCCAGCTGCGAACCAGAGAAGGCTGATACCAACACAGCCCTCGAGCTGGCGTTGGATTTTTAGGACCGCCCCCGTACCTCCCCACAGTGAGGGGGGCCACCTCTACAAAGTACCAACCCCCGGTCTATGACAAGATGAAACTACAGGGGGTCAAGGCAAGACTTCTGGTAGATACGGGAGCCGGCAGGTCCTGCCTGCATACACATTTCTACTCCCACCATAAGAAGGTTTTTGGCCCCCTTTTCCCCACTTCAGCCCGCCTCATAGACGTGGGGGAAGGCCCCCTGCCTATTCGTGGGGAAACTCGGGCCCTACAAACCAAAACTCATCAACAAGCCTCCACCTGCCATCCCTTCATCATTTTTGACTCGTCCTGCCGTACTTATGATAGTTACCTGGGATTGGATCTGCTCCAAAAACTCCACATGCACATAGACTGCCACGGGAGGCGACTTCAGTTTTGACAGCCTCCCCAACAGCCCCCCAGCCCCACTTTCCCCGTGACCGTCGCGTCCTCCCTCACCATTCCTCCCCACCATGAAGCTTGGCTACGGATCAATAAGCCCACAGGGACCCATTCCCTATTTTCTCCAAGTGTCCCCACCGGGCCCCTCGCTGCCTGCCTGATGTCGCCGACTTTCCTTCCACATCACTTTAACGCCGTCAAAGTGGCGAATCTGGCAGCTACACCCCTCACTCTGCCAACGGAACTCCTGGTCGGCGACCTAGAGGCATCAGAGCCTTGCGACGCCCCACCCCTAGAATCAAATCCCTCTCCTCTCCCTCCTTTGCCTGACCACTTATCTCCCCATCAAGCCGAGACGCTACACCATCTACTACTGGAATACTAAGACCTTTTCTCGACCTGGCCAGCTGACTTGGGGCATACGACATATCTAGCCCATGAAATTCATACCACTGGGCCCCCCATCCGGCAACCCTCCCGCGGGAAGAACCCACACCAACGGGCTGAAGAGGACAGGCAAGTTCGAGAAATGCATCATCACGCCCTCTGCCAGCCCCTGGTCCTCCCCATTGTCCTGGTTAAAAAAAAAGACGGCACTCAGCGATTTTGCATCGATTACTGCCGCCTGAACGATGTAACCACCAAAGATGCCACTCCTCTCCCCCGCATAGACGACTCCCTAGACTCCCCGCACGGCTCCACCTGGTTCTCCACGCTGGACCTCCAGTCAGGATACTGGCAGGTCCCCG
The DNA here is from genome assembly GCA_018397915.1 of Birgus latro. NCBI lineage: Eukaryota > Metazoa > Arthropoda > Malacostraca > Decapoda > Coenobitidae > Birgus > Birgus latro. Next base: position 43,675 of record JAGKTI010000391.1, read on the forward strand.
TCCACCCCCGAGATCAAGGGAAAACGGCTTTCTTCACAAGTAATGGGAAACTTTATCAGTTTAATGTTCTTCCCTTTGGGCTATGCAATGCCCCGGCCACCTTCTCCCACCTCATGGAGTCCATCCTCAGCGGTCTGACCTGGAAAGCCTGCCTGGCGTACCTCGATGACGTTATTGTCTTTAGCAAAACGTGGGCTGATCACCTGCACCACCTCCAACAGATGTTTCAGCGAATACACCAGGCCGGGTTGAAACTCAGACCCACTAAATGTGTCCTAGCCTCCCGCTCTGTCACTTTCCTAGGACACATTGTCTCGGGGAAAGGCATCTCCCCAGATCCCGACAAGCTGAAAGCCATCGCCGACCAGCCTCTTCCACAGGACATCCACCAAGTCCGCGCCTTCTTGGGGCTCGCGTCGAACTACCGGCGGTTCATCAAAGGATTCGCCGACCTTGCGAAACCGCTCCACAACCTCACTAAGAAAGGCGAGCCTTTCGTCTGGAGCAATGACCGAGTCGCAGCGTTTCACTCCTTAAAGGAGAAGCTTGTTTCCTCCCCCATCGTCGCTTTCCCGAATTACGACCTCCCCTTCAGGTTATACACCGACATCTCCCTGGTAGCCATAGGCGCCGTCCTGGCACAGGTCCAGGAAGGGCGCGAACACATCACAGCTTGCGCCAGCTGCACCCTAAACCCTGCCGAACGAAATTACGTTGCTAACAAGCACGAATGTTTGGGTATCGTCTAGGCCCTCGACTACTTCAGGGCCTACCTATCTGGCACCAGGGTCACCGTCATCACAGACCACCAATCCCTTCAGTGGCTCCGGCAATCAGCCACCCAGAACTCCCAACTCCACTGGCGCATAGCGCTCGAGGAGTTTGATTACGAGATTGCTTACCGGTCCGGGAAATTGCACACCAACGCCGACGCCCTCTCCCGTCTACCAGTATGATCGCTCCTCCCTCAATCCGAGCTGATCCAGCACTGGCAGAATCGAGATCGGCCTCCCTGGTTTCCCCAGCATCTATTCTCAAAACTCCACCTGCAAGGAGACCAACTCTTCACGCCATCGGGCCACATTGTCCTTGATCCGGACTCCGCCGTGGGCGTCCTCACCCACCTCCACTCGGACAAAGGAATCAACCTGGGTACAAAGATGTTAACTCAGGTCTTCAATGACCTCTATTGGGCCCCCAACTGCACTACCCTTGCCCAGCTTGTCACTCAGGCATGTCAAGCACGCTGCCTAGGGAAAGACATCACCCGTACGGCGGGTCCTACCGGCAATATCTACGCCCACAAACCCTGGCAGCTTTTGTCTGTCGATGTTGTCGGACCCCTGCCACCTAGGTCCAGCTACCGATACATCGTCACATTCGTCGACGTTTACTCCAAGTTCCTGATCACTTGTCCAGCTATGGAACACACTGCCGTCGCCATAGCCGACGCCCTCATGCGCCACGTCTTCCCCTACTTTGGCGTTCCCCAGGCCATTCACTCTGATAATGCCCCAGAGTTTACGGGACAAATATGGAAAGAACTATCCACCCTATTCGGGTTCTCCATTTCCCACTCCTCCCCCTACTGGTCCCAAGGAAATGGGGTATGCGAAAGGAGCCATCGGACCCTACTAGACCAAATCAGAACCCGAATCCAAAGTACCCAAGACCAAGAATGGCCTGCCCACGTCAAGATCGTCCAATGGGGAATGAACACCTGCCCCCGCGATGACGGCATCACCCCCCACGAGCGAGTGTTCAGAGAGGCGCCCCCTCCTCCTCCCTCTCCGACAGCACCTCCAACCCCCCACTCATTCCCCATCCATGGACCCCCTATATCACCTGAAGCATCACCTACTACACCTGCACGCGCACCAGGATGCTCAAGCCGATTCCTCCCCTGCTAACCCTTACGAACCTGGTGACGAGGTTTTCGTTGCCCGTCTTCCCACCCCCAGTAAGGTTGCCCCTCATTTTATGGGGCCCTATACCGTCACTAGAGTCCCCAACCCCTTCCAAGTCTTTGTCGACTGCAATGGAACCTCCCACACTTACAGGAATCGCCACGTCTGCCCTGCCCGGGACTCCCCAACCCCTGCTGCTTCCTCCTCAACCACTCGAGCAAGTTCAACACTTCCCGCTCCCCATGAGGAGCCTTTTCTGTATTACTCATCCCCATCCCATTCCCCATCGGTTTCCACCGCCCCCTCGCCACTCGAAACTCCTGCACCACGCCCGCGCACTACACTCACCCCACCACAACGCTCCCCCGCCGCCGCCATTCCGCCTGCTCAACGTGCTCAGCACACACCTACTGGAAATTCCACACCGACTACCCCGCGCTCCGCTCCCAGCTTAACCCCTACCCCACCAACCACGGCAACCAACCACACCACGCCACCTCACACTCCGGCCGCCCCCGCTCCACCTTCCCTTTCCTCGTTGCCGCCCACTCCACGACTAACCACCACCACTACCCATTCTGGGCGTATCTCACGCCCGCCAGCCCACTACACCTCAACCCCTACACACACCCCTTTGCCCAGCAACAGCCAACCGCCCACCCCACCCCCCCAACACCACCCCCATAACCCTTCCTACTCCGCATCTCGCATGAAAAAATCTGCCCCACCGCACTCCAAGGGGAACACCGCCCCCACACTCCAATGGCAATATAAACCGCACAGGGCTACCTCTAGCCAGCATTTGCCTCCAAGACACCACCACCACCACCACCATGTGTGTCACGAGAATCACTTGGATCCCCACCTTCAGGTGACACCAACGTGTCAGAAGCACACAACACCTGCTGCGACTTCTCCAGCAGGCAAACCACCCTTCCACTCTGCATGTCGCCTATGCCCACCACCTGAATGCCATTGTACCAACTGACCACTGGACTACCTTCCTAAGTCACCTCGACCCTATCCACCAAACGGCCAACACCAACCTATACCACCTCCAGTCACGGGGTCGTGACTTTGTTACCGAGGAGGGTGGTGAAATACAGGAGTTAGGGGTTGGAGCCACAGACAACATGATAGCCGGAGCAGACGACACCAGCACCCCCAACCCCCCCAGTACCACCGGGGGACCGCCGCTGACACAGAGCGGCTGGGAACAGGAACAGCGCACCTGTATAACTTCCTAGCGCCCCTCTTGCGCCGAGGTGGGGACCCGGAAAGGTAGCAGTCACCGGCACCTAGTCTCCGTCCGGAACTCCACTCATCAGGTAAGGGGTGGAGTTTACAACTCCATGCAACACCGTGGTATCGGTCACAGTCGTACCGGGTACGGGGCAGAACCGGCCACAGTCTGTTCCCCAGATGCATCCCCGCCACAGGGCCGCGGCACGGACGTGTGTCAGCCGGGCAGGACAGGCCATAAGTCGTCCGTCTCCTGTAGGCGTTTCCCCCAGAGTGGTGCCGCAGTATCAGCCATAAGCCGTACTGGGTACAAGGCAGGATCGGCCACAGTCCATCCCTCTGCTACTAGTGCTCCCAGCTCACCGTTATGGGCCATTAGCCGTACCAGGGCTACCACCTCCTGTGCCCTTCTGACATCGGCCATAAGTCACGTCGGGCCAGAGGTAGGGCAGGCCATTAGCCGCACTGAAGCTGTTGTCCCCTGGACCACCCAGACATCGGCCATAAGTCACATCAGGCCAGAGGCAGAGCAGGCCACTAGCCGCCTTGAAGCTGATGCCCCCTGTGCTACAACGATGTTGGCCATTAGTCACGTCGGGCCAGGTGTAAAGCAGGCCACCGTCCAATTCTCTCCTACAGGAGGACCTGCAGCCAGAGAGGACCTTTCACCCGAGCCATGGCAAGGCCTCACACGAGGTCTTGGTTCCCTGCAACTCCACCAGGGTGAACAGTGGCCGAAGCAGAGTCCCTGCAGACCCCGCAGCCAACGACGGGCCCTGTCCACTACTCCCCCGGCCCGAGGTTCCCGTGAGACGACCTTGTCGGTGATAACGCCCTCTAGAAGTTGCCGCAGTCCAGCTGCCCTGGATTCCAGTGCCCTGGGTCCTCACTTGCCCCGGGAGTTGCCCCAAACACCATGGCGCGACTCAGCTGTGGGCGAGACCTCCCTGAGTCTCTCCCAGACCCAACGACAGGCCCGCCTTCTGGCTCTCTTCGGGCCAAGCCCCTAGCCCCACGACTATGTGTGGGGCCCTGTCCAGGGGCGCGCCACTCTGCCCTTCCTCCGGATGGAGGAATCAACCTAGAGCTCACCAGTGGTAACAAAGTGAGTGGACTTTACATATGTGTGTGCTCTTTCGACCCAGATATTTGTGTGCATTAACGTATGCTTTACGAGTGATCCCCTACACTGTATTCTTGAGTTAAGTGACCAGGAACCCAGAGTATAAGATTGGACGAGCCTAATAGCTAAACGTGGCCTGACCTATATCCTGGGTAGAGTCTCGTTTCTCAAACTGTCTTTGTGACCAGCAGAACATTAATATTGTGTTGGTTGTGCCATTCCCTTGCTATTGACACTCTCTCTCCTCAACCCACAGGCACGCGAGTGAAACACCTCAGTGACCAACAGAAGGAGTACATGTTATTTCCATCGTGCCTCCACTTTGTGCATTCAATCTCCACCCACCCCCATGTCCAGGCACGTTAGTCAGGGTATACCAGAATATCGCAGTCCCCCCTGCCATTGATAATTACGGGCAACTCTACCTGAGATAGACTTCCGGCCAACAGGTGTCTGTGACACAGGTGTTAAAGTAACTCATATACATTGCCGTCCAGTGCTATACGGGTTTGGGAAATTATTGTAAATTCATTCCTGTTTCTTAAATAATAAGTGTATTGTATGTGCCATAAGTGTTGGGTAAATAGTACCATACTTCTACCAGTCGGTATAGTAACAGATTCCATTTGTGTTAGGAGTTAACCCTTCCCTGACCAACCCAGTTGTAATATATTTGTGATGTACTATTGTCCTTGGGGAAAATATCTGGAATACATGTGTAATACTTACTGCCTTGTTTTTGTGTCCAGTCCTACTCTTTAGAGTTACCTCCCGGTCTAGAATAGGGAC
>JAGKTI010000391.1:63649-109672 GCA_018397915.1 Birgus latro
CGCAGTTCCCCTTGCTAGTGATCTCTACGGGCAACCCTACCTGAGATAGACTTCCGGCCACCAGGTACCTGAAATACAGGTGTAACGTAACTTATATATATATATAGTGCCGTCCAGTGCTATACGGGTTTTAGAGATTGTAGTAAAATCATTCCTGTGTCCTGAAATGTAAATACGTTGTATGTGCCATGAGTGTGGGGTTAATAGTACCATACCTGAACCAGAAGGTATAGTGACAGACAGCATTTGTATACAGTGTTAAATTACCCCCAGCCAACCCATTGTAATGTTTGTGATGTTGTTCTCTGTGAAATATCTGGAATACATGTGTAATATTTACTGCCTTGTTTTTGTGTCCAGTCCTACTCTTTGGAATTACCTCCCGGTCTAGAATAGGGACCCGCTTTAGCCTGAGTATTTGAGGGCGAGAAACTGACCCATAACTAAGTAGCACAACACTGATACATTTCCACGCCCACACCAACCCCTTCCCCTTCCATAACCAATCCGCCCACACCAACACCTAACACGTCTCCTATAACCCTTCCTTTCCACCAATCCAGGTGGAAAATTCCACCCCGCTGCCATCCCAGGGGAACACCCACTCAACTACTACCCAGACATCCTCGCCTGCCACTGGCCAGCATTATCCACTGCACCACCAACACCACCACTATGCGCGTCCAGAGAGTGACCTGGATCCTATCGCAGGGTCGACACCATCGCATCCGGAGCACGCATCACCTGCTACAACTCCTCCAGCAGATGCGCCACCCTTCCACCCTCCGCGTCGCCTACACCCACCACCTGCAGCCCAGCATTACCACCCACCACTGGACCACCTTCCTGCACCACCTCACGCCCTTCCACCAAACTCACAGCACCAACCTGTACCACCTCCAGTCACAGGGTCGTGACTTTTTCACGGGAGAGAGTGGTGAAATGCATGTTTGGTGAAATAAATGTTTCCCTTGAATATAGAAGAAAACGGGCATTGTTAACTAGGCTATGATAGAAAATATATGTTGGGAGACTGTACTATATGAACCGACCCGGGCCTACCTTAGCCAGCATTCTCCTCGGAACCACCACCACCATGCGTGCCCGAAGGATAACCTGGATCCCCTCTCTCAGACGACACCTCCGCGCCTGGAACACACATCACCTGCTACAAATCCTCCAGCAGACGCGCCGCCCATCCACCCTCCGCGTCGCCTACGCCCACCACCTGCAGCCCAACACTACCACCCTCTACTGGACCACCTTCCTGTGCCCCCTCACGCCCTTCCACCAAATGCACAATGCCAACGAGCATCACCTCCAGTTACGGGGTCACGACTCCTTCACGGGGGAGAGTGGTGGGATACATGAGTTAGGGGTAAGTGCTGCAGACGACACTGACGCCGGTGCAGACGACACCAACACCCCAAGCCCCCCAAGGACTACCGGGGGTCCGCCGCTGACACTGAGCGGCTCGGGACAGGAGCGGCGCACCTGTATCCCTCCCCGTCGCCCCCCTTACTCCCAGCCGACGTCCCTGGAAGGTAGCAGTCGCCGGCACCTAGTCTCCGGCTGAAATTCCACTCTCCTGGTAAGGGGTGGAGTTGTTTTGACAACTCCACGCAATGTCGCGGTATCGGCCATAGTCCATACCGGGAAAGGGGCAGAACCGGCCACAGTCCGTTCCCCAGTTGCATCCCTGCTGCAGGGCCGTGACATGGGCCACAAGCCGCGTCGGTTGAGCAGGACAGGCCACCAGTCATCCACTACCTGCAGTCGTTCCCCCCAGAGTAGTGCTGCAGCACCGGCCACAAGCCGTGCTGGATACGAGGCAGGACCGGCCATTATCCGTCCCTCTGCTACTAGTGCTCCCTGCTCTACAGTACAGGCCACTAGCTGTACCAGAGTTATAGTGCCCTGTAGGATCACGACGTTGGCCACTGGCCGCGTTGAGCCAGAGGCAGAGCAGACCATAGTCCGCTCTTCTCCTACAGGAGATTCTCACTCCTCTTACGGAGACAGGATAGAGCGAGCTGTATTTCGTGCTAGCCCTGAGTTCCAGCAGCGCAGAAGAACCGCCGTGCCAGCCACTAGGCATACGGGGGAGGCAGAGCTGGCCACAGTCCACTCCTCACCCTCTGTTCCCAGGATATCTCCCGACGGGGTAGTCCCTTGCCTGGCCCACCCTGTTTCCTGTGGCCAGGCGGGACGCACCCCCTCCCCTGCAGAAGGAGTAACTGGGAAGGACCCTTTCCCGGAGACTTGGCGAGGCCTTACCCGAGGCCTTAGTTCCCTTCAGCTCCGCCAGCATGAGCAACAGCTGAGGCGGAGCTCCAGCAGACGTAGCAGCCAGCGTCAGGCCCTGTCGACCACTCCCCCAGCCCGAGGTTCCCGTGAGGTGGCCCTGACGGCGACGCCGCCCTCCAGCCACCCTGAGTTCCAGTACCCTGGGTCCTCAGACACCCCGGAAGCCGCCCCGAACACCAGAGTGCAACTTACCTGCTGGTGGGACCTCTCCAGGCCCGTCCCAGACCCGACATCAGGCCCGCCTCCTGGCTCTCTTCGGACCGAGCCCCTAGCCCCACACCTACTTATGGGGCCCTGTGAAGGCGTGTCTCTCTGTCCCCTGACAGAGGGATCAACCTTCGGCCCACCAGTGATAGTGAAGAAGATGGACTTTACCAGTGTGTGCCTCTTAGACCCAGATATATGTATACGGTCGTATGTGTAATGCAAGTGATTTCTTACAGTGTGTTCTCATGATTAAGTGACCAGAAAGGCCCAGAGTATAAGATTAGACGAGCCCACTAGTGATCCTGGTCCATGGTAAAACACAAACGGAGTCCCATGCACCTCCGCTTGAGTAATGTCGCTCACTCCTTCCCTCCAGTGAATGAAACACCACGGTGACCAAACAGGAAAACTATATTGTATCGATCGTGCCATCCCCTTGATTATTAATTCTCTCCCTTCCCAGTGTAAAGGCACGCCAGTGTTCGTGAAGCTACCCACACCGTGTCCTTTGGAAATGACACCCACAAAGTGATCGTGCCATCCCTTCTTTATCAATCCTTCCCCTCCCCAGTGTACAAGCACGTTAGTCACCGTGTGTCTATCCATCTCCGAGTGTTTCTCTAAAATACCGCAGTCACCCCTCTCAGTGCGTGACAGCGTGGCCGGCTCCTTCTGTGATAGACCGCTTGGCGGTGCCACCTTCTAGGAGTAGAGGCCCGGTCTCCTGGGTCAGGTAGGCCTCGCCCTGGGGTCCTTGGCACACCCCAGGGTGACTGGGGGCTGAGGTTCATTGCGCCCTTGGCCGCTGTCGGTGTTGGACTGCGGCAACTTCTGGTGGAAGGAGTCGCCATCAGGGTAGGGCTACGGCAACCTCAGGCAGTAGGAGTTGCCATCAGGACAGGGCTGCCGTGACATCTCGGTCGGGACTGCACCAGGTGCCCTCAGGAGGCGGGTTGTAGGGCGAGGACTCCAGGACTACCAAGGGGGCCTTGCCAATACTCATCTACCAGCAGGTCTTCCAGGGGATCACCTCCGTGAGGAGAGAGAAGTCCCACCCGGCCACAGGAGGGTGGTGGGCTGGGCAAGGGATGGCATCTCCAGAGAATGCCCCAGAGACAGAGGGTGAGGAGTGGATGATGGCCTGCTCTGCCTCCCCTGTGCGGCCTGATGCCGACACGGCGGTTCCCCTATCTCTTCGGACTACAGGGTGGGAGAGGGTGACAGCCCATTTTACCCTGCTCCCTGAAGAAGGGAGTGAACCTCCTGTAGGCGAGGAGCGGATGGTGGCCAACTCCAGGGTGCTGTATGGGACTAAAGAATTAGTCTCATCCTGAACTTGGTGTTGGCTGGTCCAGCGGAGGTGTAATTTGCCATGACTGTAACCTCTGCGCCGAGTTACCTGAGTGCGAGAGGGGCGCGCGGGAGAGACGCATGTGCGCCTGTCTTGTACTGAGCCTGCGCCGCTCATATCCGCTCCCTGGGTATCTCCTCCTGGGGTGAGTGTCTTGCCCAGGTAAGGTGGATGGGGAGCTTAAATATTTTGCCATGTATTGATGCTCTGCATTTCACCACCATCAGTGGCGAAAAAGTCACGTCCCCGTGCCTGGAGGTGGTAGGTATGGGTGGTGGCGGTTTGATGTTGTTGTGTGAGGTGTTGCAGGAGGGAGGTCCAGTGGGTGGTGATGGAATCTGGTTGGTGGCTACTGGTAAAGGTGACGAACAGTGTGGAGATTTGGGGTGATTCCTGCAGGAGGCGCCGCAGGTGGAGTGTTCCCCGAATGTTTTTTCTTGTCCGTGATGGGGGCCCAGGTGACACGGCGGATCTTCAGAGCCGGAGATGGTGAGGTGGCGATGGTGGGCTGTGGCTGAATGCTGGCCACCGACAGGAGGACTGGCGTTCTATGCCGGTGGTTGGAGGTGGTGATGTCCCTTGGGAGTGTGGGTGGCTGGGCTGTTAGCATGGCTTGGTGAATACGGTATGTCACTTGGTTGGTGTTTGGCGGCGTCGGGGTGGTGGGTGGCAATAGGGAGGGGATGGCGGTGTATCACTAGGGTGGGCATGAGACTCGCCCAGATCAGGTGGTGGAGGTGGTGAGTGTGGGTGTGGGCAGAGAGGGATGTGGTGGGGTGTGGGATGTGAAGTGGCGGTGGGTGGTTGATGGTGAAGGTGGTGGAGATGGCGCAGGTGGTGGGGTGGCAGGGGTGGGAGGGGATTTAGCCAGTGGAATGCGGCGTGGAGGGGATGGTATGGGCTGTGCAGGAGGTGCGAGATGCTTAGGACACAGTGGTGTGAGGAGGGGTGGTGGATTAAGGTTTGTGGAATGCGGCATGCCAAGTGGCTCAGGAGAGGTAGCATAAGCATGTGAGTGAGGTGATTCGGTGTCCAGGGCGGGGGAGGTGGAGGTAGGGGGGGACAAGCAGGGCGAGGAGGTGGCAGGTGAGGAGGAGGGGATGGGGGAGGAGGTGGGGGAAGGTGCGGGTGTGTGGTTGGGGGACATAGGTGTTGGAGCGGGAGGGGGTTTGTTTGCCGTGTACGGTCTGACGTGTCTATTACGGTATGTGCACGGGGTGTGATAGTCAATGGTGATTTGATACGGATTGGGGATGTGGTTAATGGTGTATGGGCCCGTGAATCGAAGGGCCAGTTTGTGCAGGGTTGGTAGTCGGGCCACCATAACTGTATCTCCGGGCTTGTAGGGGTTGGTGGGTGTGACATCTGGCTTGAGGTCTTTGTGTTTTTGCATGTAATGTAAACTGCTTTTTAGATGGTGAAGGGGGTTAGACACTGGGGGCTTGGTCGGTGGTTTGAGGTGATGTCTGAGAGGGAGGAGGAGCGGGGCTTCTTCGAAAACTTGCTCGTGGGGGGAGATGCCGTCATCTCTAGAGCAGATGTTTAGTCCCCACTGTACGATCTTTACGTGGGCGGGCCAGTCTTCATCTTGGGTCTCCTTTACGGGTGCGCACCTGGTTTAAGAGGGTGCAATGGCTCCTTTAACATATGCCGTTTCCTTGGGGCCAGTAGGGAGAGGAGTGGGAAATTTGGTATCCAAAAATGGCACCGAGTTCTTGCCATACTATTCCGATGAATTTGGGTGTGTTGTCCGAATGTAACACCTGCGGAATACCGAAATAGGGGAAGACGTGGCGGACAAGGGCTTTGACTACTGCCACAGCGTGGCGATGAGGAATTTGGAGTAGCTGTCTACGAACGTGATTATATAACGGTAGCCGGCTTTCAGTGGTAAGGGGCCTACTATGTCCACGGCCAGGAGTTGCCAGGGTTTGTGAGCTGTAATTCTGCCGGCGGGGTCGGAGGTGTGGATGATGTCCTTCCTGAGGGCACAGGCCTGGCAGGTTTGGACCACTTGTTGAGCCAAGTTGGAGGGGCTTGTGGTCCAATAGATGTCCCTGAACACCTGCAGTAATTTTGAGGTGCCCAGGTGGATCCCATTGTTGGAGTGGAAATGGGTCAATGTGTCCAGGGCGGTTTCGGGGTCGAGTATGATGTGGCCTGTTTGCGTGAAGAGGTGCTTGCCTTGTTGGGTGAGTTTAGAAAAGATGTGGTCTGGTATCCAGTCTGGTCGATTGCAATTCCGCCATTGTTGGACCAGTTCGGACGCGGGGTGGATGGTTTGTGTAGGGAGCCGGGACAGGGCGTTGGCGTTTGTGTGGAATTTTCCGGGGCGATAGATTTCGTAGTGGATATTTGAGGTCTCCCTCCATCTGATGAGTTGCGCATTTTGGGTGTTTGATTGTCGGAGCCATTGGAGCAATTGATGGTCGGTGATGATGGTGACCTTAGTGCCAGGCAGGTAGGCCCGGAAGTGCTCTAGAGCCCAGACTATTCCAAGGCACTCTCGCTTGGTGGCACCGTAGTTCCTTTCAGCCTGGTGAAGGGTTCCGCTGGCACATGCGATAATGTGCTCCAGTCCTTCTTGTACTTATGCTAGGATGGCGCCGATTGTGATGAGTGACACGTCCGTGTTTAGGTGAAACGGCAGGTTGTAATCGGGGAAGGCAATGACGGGGGCTGTGATAAGTTTGTTCTTCAAGGTGTTGAAGGCAGTAACTCTGTCCTCTGTCCATGTAAAAGGCTCTCCCTTTCTAGTCAGGTCATGGAGGGGCTTAGCGATGTCGTCAAAGCCCTTTATAAACCTCCGGTAATAGGAGGTTAGTCCCAGGAAAGCTCAGTTTTCGGTTATGTCCGTTGGTAGAGGGAGGTCCGTGATGGCGCGGAGCTTGTCTGGGTCAGGGGCAATCCCTTCCTGGGAGATAATGTGTCCCAGGAAGGCAACAGAGCATGCCGCCAGGAAGCACTTGAAAGGTTTAAGTTTTAACCAGGTTTGCCTGATCCATTTTGGAAGACTTGCTTGAGGCGGTGAAGGTTGTCAGCCCAGGTCCTGCTAAAAACGATGACGTCGTCTAGGTAGGCAAGGCAAGTCTCCCACGTGAAGCCACTAAGGACGGACTCCATAAGATGTGAGCAAGTGGCAGGGGCGTTGCAGAGTCCGAAGGGCAGGACGTTAAACTTGTAATGTCGCCCGTTGCTGGTGAAGAAGACAGTTTTCTCTCTGTCGGTGGGGTGTACTGGATCCTGCCAATACCCTGACTTGAGGTCCAAGGTGGAAAACCATGATGCTCCGTACAGGGAGTCAAGGGAGTCATCTATATGTGGCGGGGGCGTGGCATCCTTGGTGGTAACGTTGTTGAGGCATCAGTAGTCCACACAGAATCTCACTGACCCGTCTTTCTTTTTCACTAGCACGATGGGGGAGGACCAGGACTGGTGGAGGTTGAGATGACACCGGCATCTAACATTTGCTGAACCTGACAGTCCTCCTCAGCTAGCTGGTGTTTTTTTTTTTTTTTTTGTCAAGATGGTTAGTGAATTGGTGATCCCTCTGTGTGGATCTCGTGGGTCAGGACAGTGGTGTGGCCTATATCAGTTGGTCCTGATGCAAATAGGTCCTGAAAGTTCAGGAACAGGTGGCGTAGGCTGTCCATTTGGTGGGTAGAGAGATGGGAAGGTATGGGGGGAGGAGGGCGGGGGCATGAGGGGGTGTGCAGGGCTTGGCCTCCTCCATTTCCCCCACGACTAGTCCCTTTGTTAGGGTAAGAGTGGTGGTGGAGAGGTTAGCGATGCGCACCGTATCGTAGTGGGGGGGTAGGAATGTGGGAGGGAGTAGGCAGGAGGAAAGGGCCCCGGGGGGGTAAGGAGGGGGAAAAAAGAATGAGGGTTCCTTATGGCCTGTTTAGCTGCAACCAGGCCTCATGATGAGAGATGGTGAGGGTGGAGGTGATGGTAGCAGGGAAGGTGAGGACAAGGGGGGGGCGGGGGAAAGGACGAGGGGGTCGGGGAGCCGGGGGGGGGGCGAGGGGCGGGGACCGGGGCCAAGGGTTGGGGGTTAGAGTCCGGAGGTTTGTTAGCTGGAGTCGCCGCCCGTGGCAGTCGATGCTTGTCCGGAGCTTTTGAAGAAGATCCAGCCCCAGGTATCCATTGTATGCACAACAAGTAGAGCAAAAAATGATGAAGGGGTGTAGTGCTGAGACGTTTTGGTGCGTGTCTGTGCATAGGGCCTGTGTTTCCTCACGTATGGGCAGGGGGACCATCCCCTGCATCCACAAGGTGCGCTGAGGTGGGAGAAAGTGGGCCGAGGGTCAAACGGTGATGGGAGTAGAAATGACTGTATTGGCAGGATCTAGCCGCTTCCGTATCGGCTAGCAGCCTTGCCTTTACCCCATTCAGTCTCATCTTGTTGTAGACTAGGGGGTGGTATTTCTGTGAGGTGGCCCCCACCACCGTGGGGAGGCGCATGGGCGGCCCTAAAAATCCAGTTGCTGCAGTGTATCGTCGTCCTTGGATTCCATTCCCCCGGGGTGTAAGTGGTTGTCCGTGGCAGCGTCGCCCTTGGTGCCCTCACCCTCTAGGACTGAAATCTTACAGCGTCCCTGTGTGATGGATTTCTTCCGAGCAGCTTTCAGTTGTTCCCTGATGTCGTGTAGGGGGCATTTGTTGCTACATGCGGTGAACTGCCATAGATTGATGGAAATCCAATTGGTGTCTCTTGTGGCAGGACGCTTGTGTGAGCGGTGGGCCTTGGGGATGGAGGGCGTTGGTGAAGGGCTTGGCTTGACTGGAGGTGGGCGAGAGGGGCGTATTGGCGCTGGTTTTTGTGTGGGGAATCTGCTTACAGCGCCAATCTGCTGTGGGGTAGTACGGGCAGCCAGGAGGCGATGTACGAGCTGGATATCTTGATCCAAGTCTCCCGTGCGGTCATGGATTGTGAAGTGCTCCCTGACAGCGCTAGGGAGAATCCTGACCAGGGAATTAAAAACATGTTGCTCCTGGGTTTCCTTGTTGCATCCCGGTTGTGCGATGGTGACGAGTTGCCGGGCCTGGACGAGTGTGTCATCGAGGTTTCCGTCGTAGGTGAGGGAGTCGAGCTGTGCTAGCACTATGACTTTCCCTAGTGAGAGGGTGACTGCCTGAGTTGTAAGTTTGGTGAATTCTGCCCATGGTAACTCCGGGACGATCTTGGGTGCAATTGTGGCTACTACTTTGCCCAGAAGTGGTAGCGTTACTGCTATTTTCTGTCTGTCTGTCTAGAAGGCTATGTCTAGCAGTGGTTTTACTATTTCCATGTATGTGTGGATGTCATATTGTTCAGGGTCGAATTTGGGTATCTGGACATGTGGTTTTGTTGCCATTTTGCTGAAGATTCCCTTGTTCCCCTGTTGCCACCCGATAGTTTCCCTTGTTCCCTGTTGACACCCACTGGGTCAAAAAACACCACTGGCCACCAGTATTATGCTGCGTGTATAAGGGCGTGACTTCTCGTCCCTTTGACATGGAGCCTGGAGAGTGGTTCTCTTTCTAGACCTGGTTGGGCTCTTTTAAGGCATTCACTGGGAACAGGGCATAAAACTCAGGGCAACAACCTTACACATATATTACCACAAATTACAACACTGTTACAACATATATGGCACACTTTACAAGGAAATAATGATACAGTCAAAGGGGCCGTGCTGTGCTCTGTACATTATTCACCTTCACTGAGGATCAATAAGGCTCGTCCAGTCTTACACACCGGGGCACTCTGGGAATCTGACTGAGCCAATACACTGATACGAGATACCTGTGCGTCACATTCACATCACTACACGTCACAGTTCCTGCCTGGTGAGTTACACTGGTCTGGAAGTTGCACACTATTACAGCCCTTTTCACTATACTTGGCGGGCCGACTCTCGGTACCTCAGGCTGGTGGAGTGAGGTGAGGCTTGCCCTTCTGGGAGCCCCACGCAGGGATGCGGGGCTAGGGGCTAGGGCCGAAGAGAGAGAGAGAGTAGGCAGGTCTGGCGCCGGCTCCGGGGAGTGCTGGATTGGGTCCCACCGTAAGGCAGGTCATGTCCTGGAGTCCGGGTTGATTCCGGGGAGTCTGGGGGCCTGGGATGCTGGAACCTGGAGCCGCCGGAGGAACAGGACTGCGGCAACTGCGGTAGGGCGGCGTCGCCATCAGGGTCACCTCCCGGCAACCTCAGGCTGGGGGTGTCACTGGCAGGACTCTGCACCGGCGGCTCAGCTGGTGGGACCTCTGCCTCAGCTGCTGCTGCTGTTCGTGTAGGAGGGGCTGGCGTTCCTCTGCCCTGTTGGACCACAGGGAAAACGCGAGTCGGGACTTGCTCTACCTTGTCTCCTTGAGGGGAAAAGGAGCCTCCTGTAGGGGAGGAGCAGATGATGGCCTGCTCAGCCTCTTGCCTGACACGACTAGTGGCCTGTGTTGTGGTCCTACAGGAGAGAGCAGCAGAGGGACGAAGGATGGCCTGTCCTGCCTTGTTTCCAACACAGCTTGTGGCCTTTGTCACGGTGCTGCGAGAGGAAGTAGCTGAGGGATGGACGATGGCCTGTCCTGCCTCGGACCCGGCACAGCTTGTAGCCTGTGCTGCGGCACTACTACTGGGGGGGACTGCAGGAGAGGAGTGGAAGATGGCTTGCTCTGCCTCTACCCGACACAGCTTATGGCCTGTGTAGCGGCCCTGCAGCGGGTAGGCAACTGGGGAACGGACGATGGCCTATTCTGTCCCTTGGCCGGTACAGACTGTGGCCTGTACGGTCTTGTACCGCGGCGTTGCGTGGAATTGTAAGGATGTAGATATTATATAGGCATTAGTATATATCTCATAACACAATTGTAGGAATCACAAGTGTGGTCATTGTAGCTATATAACTGATACATATGTATATAACTTATACAGTAATAGCAATACAATTTTATCATGAATTAATCATATTTGATGTACTTGCTTATTTGAGACACCATATACTGTAGGTGTATTGGCTTAATTGTGTTGCACTGTTTATTTGAGACACCATGGGTGTATTGGCTTAATTATGGTGCACAGTTTATTTGAGACACCATGGATATATTATTTGAGAAACCATAGGTTTATTATTTGAGACACCATAGGTTTATTATCTGAGACACCATGGGTTTATTATTTGAGACACCATGGGTGTATTGGCCTAGTGAGACACCACAGGTGTTTAGCTCAGTGAGATACCACAGGTTCATTAGCCTAGTGAGACAGCTTAGTGAGACACTACAGGTGTATTGGCTTAACAGTTTGAATTTTGATGACATTATATGTTTAACCCATATTATGTATACAGCCCAGCTCCTAACCACCTCAACTCCACGATTTACGAGAAACAATAGCAGCGATAAATTGTGTCTATCAACAACTCAACAAACCTACAAGTTAATCACAACGACTAAGGAAAATCAAGTACTACAAATTAAGAAGAAAATAAGCAAACAAAGAGGTGAGAAACTACAAACAATACAAGAAGAGTGACGAGGGAGGAAATTCCGCTAGCAGTCTGACCCAGCATGATGAGCTAAAACAATGCTGACATCCCCATACCTCCATCACTCTCCACCACGATCCCCACCTTCTCCACCTTCAACACCACCACGATCTCCAACTTCTCCACCCCGATCAAGTAATCACAAGCGAGTATACAGTAAGAAGAACGAGTTACGAGTGGGGGAAAAAAAACGTACAAGAAGAAACAACGGAACAGTTAAGTGTCACCTGAGTAAAGCACAACACAGCTGAATTTCCCCCACCTACTCCACCACCCCACCACGACCCCCACCACCATCATCACCACCAGGAAGAGGCGAGCGAGTGTCTGCCTACCCCAGTGATGACCAAACGATGCTGACGTGTTGATCTTCAACAACAACACCTACCTCACCACAACTCATACCAGGACCTTGACTTACCCTACCAACACGCTCCAGCCATCATCACTATCATCAGCAGCAGCACCCTAGCCAGTATTCACACCACAGTTAATATAAGTGAGCTGAACATTTACTCTATTAGTTTAACAGTACTACTTTATTACACAGTGATAGATAACTATAAATCCTTACATCAACATATAATACAAACATATGAATATCTAGTGAGATCAGAGAATCAAAATATAAGCACACATGCATCCTTCATATTACAGTAACAAGAAAAATCAAGTGAAAATGTCTGACACAAATAGAGCCAGCAACAGGGTGCTATACTCAACCACACACGTTAGTACTTTCAACCTATACCTCAGGATGAATTTAAAATTGAGCAGACATACCAAGTTGACTTTACAACCTTTGGAGGACTCTAGTGTCAAGTGATGTGTGGTATATACAAAGGAAACTAAGTGAATACTGTACATATTGTAAATATTAGTTATCTAATTTTATATAAAATAACAAAATATGGGTTACATATAATGTCATCAAAATTCAAACTGTTAAGCCAATACACCTGTGGTGTCTCACTAAGCTGTCTCACTAGGCTAATGCACCTGTGATATCTCACTAGGCTAAACACCTGTGGTGTCTCACTAGGCCAATACACCCATGGTGTCTCAAATAATAAACCCATGGTGTCTCAGATAATAAACCCATGGTGTCTCAAATAATAAACCCATGGTGTCTCAGACAATATATCCATGGTGTCTCAAATAAACTGTGCACCATAATTAAGCCAATACACCCATGGTGTCTCAAATAAACAGTGCAACACAATTAAGCCAATCCACCTACAGTATGGTGTCTCAAATAAGCAAGTACAAGGACAGAAGTCAAGAGTGAGGACAGTGGGAATGAGTTATTTGAGAGGAGCATGTGGAGTCATATGGAGAGCCAGACAGATTAACAAATGAGGAAGTGAAGGAGCGTTGTGGTGTGGCTGAGGACGTGATGGGAAGCGTTAGGAGAAACGCGTTAAGGTGGTTTGGGCATGTGGAGAGGATGGAGAGTGAAAGACTGACGAGGAGAGTGTATGTGAGTGAGGTGGAGGGGGCGAGAGGGAGAGTAGGCCGAGGATGAGATGGAGGGATGGAGTGGAGAGGTATATGAGAGAGGGGGGTGTGAGTTGGAAGCGTGGTAGTGAAATGGCAGGGGACAGAGTGACATGGAGGCGATTTGTTTGTGGCCACCCTGTGCGGGATTGAGGCGTCTGGCAATAGATAGATAGATAGATAGATCAAATATGATTAATTCATGATAAGACTGTATTGTTATTACTGTATAGGTTATATACATTTGTATCAGTTATATAGCTACAATGACCACACTTGTGATTCCTGCAACTGTGTTACAGTTCCTACAATTATTTAACTACAAACGCTTCCATTACTGCAATTATGTTACAATTCCTACAATTATGTAACTACAAATGATAGCATTACTGCAAATATGTTACAGTTGTGCTAACAAAATGTTACTACAATTATGGCCAACACAGTTATGTAACAGTTGCATTAACAAAACGTAACTACAATTTTATGACCAACACAATTATGTAACAGGTGCATGAACAAAATGTAAATACAGTTTTATGGCACATACAATTATGTAACAGTTGCATTTATACAATGTAACTACAACTGCATTACACAATGTAACTGCAGTTACAATACAATATTCATACAATTAGGCTTACTTTAATTATACTATTATATCTCATTTATATATGAATATATACAGCAAGTCCTTCTCATATACTGTATATTGTATAACTGACTGTAGTAGACTTGCCATTGTATATGTACAATTCTATAACTACAGTGACTACATTATCCCAATTATGTAACTTTTACAGTATTATATACTTCACTTAATTAACTTACAAGTTGATTGTAATATGTATTAATACTGTATATTAAGGACAGTATCTTCTGTCGTTGGTACGACAATGGGCGTGACCGAGCGATATGTAGATATTATATAGGCATTAGTATATATCTCATGACACAATGTACAGGATGTAGTGTCTGATTTCACATGATATCTGTACACAGTCTGTTGTCCCAGACTATCAAGAATCCTAACATATGATGTTTCTCAAAATATCCTCGTAGTCCAAACAACCAAGAAACTCATGATGTATTCAAACACGTGGAAGTCCACAGGATACTTATCAGACACTACTACCTTACCTAAACACCCTTTCCCACTTGTATATAATGGCAGAGAGAAGCCCTTCACAGGAGAAAGGGGATAAAGAATGTCTGAGAGCACAAGTAGGGCAGAGTAAGGAGAGAAGGGGGTAGAGAATGCCCGAGAGCACAATTAGGGCAGAGTAAGGAGAAAGGAGAGACCGGTCGTCACGCTAAGCTCATTTGTAAATCACTATCAAGATAACTGTGCAATAAAACTCAGTAACCCAAGAGTGCTGTAACTCACCTCGTTGATAATATGCCTCACGACTTTATTCTGGTTGCATTAAATAACCCATCATCGACTTCCCAACAAGTACCTACGGCCACGCTGTCAAGAAGGACAACTCCACCCCTGACCTGCCGACTGGAATTTTCTTACTGCTACCTTGGCTGGGAGCAAGAGGGGCGCCGGGGAGTGACACAGGTGGGCCGTTCCTGCCCGGAGCCGCACCGTGTAGGTTGCGCACCCCTGGTGGTCCTTCGGGGGCTGGGGGTGTCGTTGTCGTCTGCAGCCTTTCCTCCCGACTCATGCATTTCACCCTTGACAACCAACACTTTCACATACTCTTGACTACAATGGGAGACTGCCATTCACTAGCATATACAGAACTCTGAACCAGTCAGTGAAGGTATCTGAAATACAAACCTGGACAACACCCCACCCACGAAGGAATGACAGTGGTGCAACCCTCACCCCAGGAGGAGACAAAAGGAAGGCTGACAAGGAGCGTGTGGGGTCAGGGCTATAAGGGAATACAGTAATCCCTCCAATATCCGATGTAATACAGCCAAAGGCATGTCCAGAAATTGGTTCTATCCGGTTATTAGGCCTGAAGCTTCTGGACCGGTACTTTTGGACCCTAACCCAGCCAAACTCAGAAAACCACCTACATACCTCCCTACCGGACATGCATAGCACCTATTTAAGATCCTATTCACATAAGTAAGGGACACAAAGCATGAAATAAATGAAATGGAACCAGAAAATGAGGATTTAGAGATATGGAAAATATTTAGCAGTTGACAGCCTACTGAAACTCAAAAACAGACATGAAAATCACTATGGAAATCACCTTTTTAAGGCCCTATGCACACAAATAAGGGACAGCCGCACTAAGGAGGAGAAGGCCACCAGCCACTCTGTGCCCACTGCTCTAGGGTACTTGGCGACGGCCTCCAGCCGTGCCGAAGAGGGAATGGACACGAGCTGCCCCTCACCCCCTACCCTCGTGCCTTCCCCTTTCGTGGACTTTCCTTGCTCACCCACCCACACCTGCAGCAGAATGAGACCCCTCACCCTCACTCCACCCAGAGGCCGTTCCCTGGAGGAGCAGCACCTGGAGGAGATCTGGCAAGGCCCGGTGATACTCCCTGGGGTACAAGCCCTGCAACCAGCTCCCTGACGACACCAACCCCTGATGGACACTCCACAAAAGGGACGCCACAGACCCCACCTGACGGAGGCCCAGGTAGAGAGAGACCCCAGCCCTCAGCCCCTTCAGGACATCCCCAGGACCCCGGGGCGTGACCTCCCTAACCCTGCCAGACGACATCCTGCTCGACAGAGCCCACGCAAGCAATGTGCCTGCTCTCCCTGTTCCGGCCCAGTCCAGGGGCCCGGCCTTCAGGTCCCCTCAGTGACGTGCACCTCACCACGCCACGCTGCAGCCCATTTTGGACGACCCAGCCCCCAGCAGCAGTCCCATGCCTCCTGACGAAGGCCGCCTCACCTGACGGGACCCCCACAACACCGGGCCGGCACCTGTAGCAGCCCAAGGCTACGCCGCCCATCCCAGAGTCCTCCGATCCTGTTCATTTTGCCTGACTACTGTATAGTGCATTGTGTGTTATATTGTCTTGTACTGTATACAGTCATATTGAGATAAGGTAATATATGTGTAAGGTTGGTTGCCCAGTTTTTATGCCCTATTCCTTGAGTTGCTCTAACACCTGACCCGGTCTAGACAGAGGACCCTGCTCTAGGCGCCGTGTTTAAGGAGCAAGCAGTTGAACCTTAAACACGTCACATGACAGTGGTGGCTAGCAGTGGTTCTTGACCCGGTAGGTGGCAACAAGGAATGAAGGGAAAACACAGCAAAATGGCAACCAAACCCCACATTCAGTTACCGAAATTCGACCCTGAACAATATGACATCCACACATACCTAACGATAGTCAAGCCACTCTTGGACATAGGGTTCGAGACAGACAGGCAGAAGATAGCAGTGGCCCTGCCTCACCTGGGCAAAGTAGTAGCTAGTATTGCACCCAAGATCGTCCCAGAGCTGACATAGGCAGACTTCACTTAACTGGCGACTCAAGCAGTCAACCCCATCTCTAGGGAAAAGTCATGGCACTATCACAGCTTGACTCCCTAGCATATGACAGCAACCTCATGTGCACTCTCAGGTTGACTGTTGCTTACCCTTGTGGAATGGATGTGGAGTGGTTGCATTAAAACAACTAGACAAAATTCAGAACAAAGCTGTTGGAATTGTTAATAACCCTGCTATTACAAATAAATTACCTTCCCTACAAGTAGGGAAGAATGTTGCCTCCCTTGCATTATTTTACAGATATTTTTATGGCAAA
Source organism: Birgus latro (assembly GCA_018397915.1). Classification (NCBI taxonomy): domain Eukaryota; kingdom Metazoa; phylum Arthropoda; class Malacostraca; order Decapoda; family Coenobitidae; genus Birgus; species Birgus latro. The sequence goes on from JAGKTI010000391.1 coordinate 80,268, forward strand.
TGCTCAGACGAAGTTGCGTCCATTGTGCCACCTCTCCATGCCTTCCCTCATGCTACACGGGCATCTGGCAATGCTCATGACTGGAATGTCACACAGCCATATTACAGAACTTCCACCTATCAGAATTCTTTTATTCCCCGAACTGCATCTCTCTGGAACTTGCTTCCCCAGAGTTGTTTCCCTCCAAACTTCAACCTACAGCTGTTCAGGTCCAACTGTTACAGATATTTCATGAATGAAGGAAACCAGTAATCTGGTGTATGGATTTTTTTTTATTCATTTGTTTTTCCTTCCTCTGTTCTGTTATTAAAAAAAAAATACTCGTCCAAGCCAGGTGACTTGTCACCGCCACATACCCAGAGTGTGATGCAGAGACCCGGGAACAACACATCTTTAACACCCTGATCAGGATCTATCAGGGAGCACTTCACTGTATATGACCCGATGGAAGACCTCAATAAGGATATTCAACTCGTGCGTCGTCTACTGGCTGCCCATTCCTCCTCGCAACTGACTGGCGTCGTTAGCAAGTTCCCTACTCAAAAGACGGCGCCACCCCACAACCCACGGCCGCCCCCAGCCTAAGCAAGCCCTCCACCGACGCCCTCCATTCCCAGGGCTCACCCTACACGAAAGCCTGACGGAAGATGGCCACCCAGGGGCGCCATAAGGTCTCTTCCTTGGACAACGAGGGCACCGAGAATGAAGCCCCATCGGCCACCTGCACCAACCCCAGGGAAATGGAGCCCAAGGACAACGAAACACCACAGCAGTTGAATTTTTAGGACCACCCCCACACCTCCCCACGGTGGCGGGGGTCACCTCACAAAGATACCGCCCCCCAGTCTATAACAAGATGAGACTGAATGGGGTAAAGGCGAGGCTTTTGGTCGATACGGGAGCGTCCAGATTCTGCCTCTATAGTCACTTTTACTCCCGTCACTGTTCGACTTTCGGCTCGCTTTTCCCCACCTCAGCTCACCTTGTGGACGTGGGGGATGGCTCCCTGCCCATACGTGGGGAGACTCGGGCCCAATGTTCAGACACCCACCAGCAGGCCTCTGCACAACACCAGTTCATCGTATTTGACTCATCCTGCCGTGCATAGACGACTACCTGGGCCTGGACTTGCTTCAGAAATTACAAGCCAACATTGACTGCTATAAGTGCTGTCTTCAGTTCAAGAAGCCTCCAGACCCCGGCCCCCAGCCCCTCCGCACCTTCACCCCCCCCCCTCCCACCCTCTTCCTCACCTTCCCCCCAATCCCCCCCAGTCCCACCTTCCCCGCTACCATTGCCTCCGCCCTAACAATTCCTTCTCACCATGGCCTGGCTACATCTAAATCGACCCACCAGAACCTCCAACCTTTTCTCCCCCACCTTACCACCCTGAGCCCTCTCCTCCTGTCTACTATCCCCCCCCTTTCCCCCCCCCCCCCACCGTGACGTTGTGCACATCGCCAATGTCTCCACCACTCCCCTCACTCTGGCCAAAGGATTAATGGTGGGAGAAAAGGAAGAGGCAGAGCCCCGCACACACCCTACTCCCCCCCACCTGTTTGCTCCCTCTACCTCCCCACCTCTCACATCAAGCAGACAGCCTTCAACACCTACTCCTGGACTTTCAGGGCCTATTCGCATCAGGACCAGCAGACATCGGCCATACCACCTACCTGACCCACGGGATCCACACGGAATGACCACCCATTCGCCAACCATCAAGGCAAAAGAACCCCAAGCAGCGAGCTGAGAAAGACCAGCAGGTCCAGGAAATGTTAGATGCCGGCGTCATCTTGCCCTCCACCAGCCCGTGGTCCTCCCCCTTAGTTCTAGCAAAAAAGAAAGACAGGACCATGTGTTTTTGTGTGGACTATCCACAGCTCAACGACATCACCATCAAGGATGCCACTCCACTGCCCAGGATAGATGACTCCCTTGACTCTCTCTGCGGGGCGTCATGGTTTTCCACCCTAGATCTCAGTTGGGATACTGGCAAGTTCCGTTCTATTCCAATGACTGAGGAAAATCAGCCTTCTCAATGAGCAATGGGAAGCATTATGATTATAATGTCTTTCCCTTCGGACTCTGCAACGCCCCCGCCACCTTCTCCCGACTAACAGAGTCCGTTCTCAGTGGCCTCACCTGGGAGACCTGCCTAGCCTACCTGGACGACATCATCATTTTCAGCCAGACCTGGGCTGACCTTCTCCACCGCCTCAAACAGGTCTCCTCACGCATCTGTCAAGCTGGCCTCAAACTCCGACCATCTAAGTGCGTCCTGCTGGCATGATCTGTTGTCTTCCTGGGACATATTATTTCTAAGGAAGGAATAGCACCTGATCCCGACAAGCTGTGTGCCATCGCAGACCTTCCCCTGCCTCGAGATGTCCATGAAGTCCGTGCTTTCCTAGGACTTACCTCCTACTACCAGTGATTTGCAAAAGGCTTCGCTGACATGACCAAAAGGGCGAACCCTTCACCTGGACAGACGAGCGAGTCTCCGCTTTCCACACCTTGAAGACCAGGCTCATCACCGCCCATGTCATCACCTTCCCTGATTGCACCCTACCTTTCTGTCTCTACACAGATGTATCTCTAGTGGCATTCGGCGCTGTCCTCACCCAGGTTCAAGAAGGGCAGGAACATATCATCGCTAGCCGCACTCTCAGCCAAGCCGAAAGGAATTACGTCGCCACAAAGCGAGAATGCCTCGGCATTGTATGGGTGTTAGAGCACTTTTGGGCCTACCTCTCAGTCACGAAAGTCACCATCGTCACCGACCATCAGTTCCTCCAGTGGCTCCACCAGTCTAACACCCACAGCACCCCAACTCATCTGATGGAGGGAGACGCTGGAAGAATTCCACTATGAAATCTCATATTGCCATGGCAAACTACACACCAGTGCCAACGCCCTGTCCTGACTACCGGTCTAGTCCATTCATGCTGAACCAGACCTTTTACAGCAGTGGCGCAACAAAGACTGCCCCTGCTGGATGCTGCCCCAAATCTTCGCCAACCTTCACCAGCAAGGCTACCGCCTCTTCACTCAATCGGGACACCATCATGCTAGACCCTGACACCGCCCTAGACACCCTAGCCCAGCTTCATTCCAACAACACTATCCACCTGGGCGCCAAGAAACTACTGCAGGTGTTCTGAGACACCTACTGGACGTCTGGCCCCTCCAACCTGGCCAAACAAGTGATCCAGACCTGTCTGGCCTGCACGCTGGGCAAAGACATCATCCGCATGCCCAGCCCCACCGGGAACATCACCGTCCACAAACCCTGGCAATTACTAGCCGTGGATGTAGTAGGCCTCCTACCCCCCAAAGCTGGCTACCGATACATTATGACGTTCGTGGATACTTATTAGAAATTCCTCATTGTCTGCCCGGCCAAGGAACATCATGCCGTGGCCGTAGCCGAAGCCCTCGTCCGTGACGTCACGTCTTCCCATATTTTTGTATCCCCTAAGTTCTGCATTCAGACAACGCGCCGGAGTTCACCAGTAAAGTGTGGCAAGAATTCGCCACAATTTTTGGATACCAGATCTCCCACTCCTCTCCCTGCTGGCCCCAAGGGAACAGAATATGCGAAAGGAGCCACCATACCTTCCTCATCTAAGTGCAGACCCGAATAGAGGAGATAAAAAACAAAGCCTGGCCCGCCCACGTTAAGATCATACTGCGGGGAATGAATTCCTGTCCCCGAGACGACGGCATCTCACCCCACGAACAGGTTTTTGGAGAATCTCCCCTTCTCCTACCCTTACGACACCACCTACAGCCTCCTTCCACGTCCCCAACGTCTAACTCCCTTCACCACCTCAAAAGAAGGCTACACCACCTCCAGAAACAGCAGGACCTACAGCCGGACGTTACCCCGTCTAACCCTACAAGCCAAGAGACTTAGTAGTGGTGGCCCAACTTCCAACCCCCAACCAGTTAGCACAACGGTTCACGGGGCCCTACACAGTCACCCATATCCCTAACCCCCTCCAGGTCACCAATGATTATCACAACACTCGCCGCACCTACCGCAACAGACACGTGTGACCCTTCCTAGCCAGCACATCCCCTCCACCCCTGCCCCCTAAACCCACCCGCCCTGCCACCTCACCTTCCCCCACAACCCCTGGTTCCCTCTCTGACTCATATAATATACCCTTTGTTTCACACCTTCTTCCTCCTCCTCATCCTCCCCCACACCCTCTCCCCCCCCAGCGACCTCACCTCACTCCTCCTTTGCCACTTCACCTACCCCCCTCCCCCCCAGCGACCTCACCTCACCCCTCAGCTTTCACCGCCGCACCACCACCACCAGCCCAGCCACCGGACCAAGGAACTCACACCACGCTCCAGACACTCCACCCGCAACTCTCCGCCCACACCACCCTCTCCAGGCTGCTCCAGTTCACACACCCCACCCTCAACCACTCCCACTACTCCGCCCCCAAACACCCGCACACCACCATCCCAGCCGCCAACACACACAGCCATCACACCACACAACCTCCCCTACCACTCACCACCACCGTCACCAGATCTGGGCGGATTTCCCACCCATCGGCAAGATACATCACCACTCCCTCACATACACCCCCAACCACACCCACACCACCAAACACGACCCCTGTAACTCTCCACATACACCAAGTCCAGTGGAAAATTCCACCCAACCAACTCCCCCGGGAGAAGACCAGCTCCTCCCCTCACCAACGTCATAAAACGCCGGCCACCTCACCCATGGCCAGCATTCAGCTGGGAGACACCAGAAGACACTAGCAGCTCATCACCACCAACCATGAAGGTTCGCCACGCCGATTAGGCTCCAGCCCAAGGCAGAAAACAATGTGTCAGAGGGACCCTCCACCTTCTTCGCCTCCTGTGGGAATCAACACATCCTCCATCCAATGCATCACATATTCCCACCAACATGACCCTGACACCATCACCCCACACTGGACCTCCCTGCTTCACCACCTCACACCACAGCACCGGACCACCACCACCGACGCATACTACCTCCAGGCATGGGGACGTGACTTTTTCCCCAACGACGGTAGTGAAATACACACCTGGACAACACCCCACCCACGAAGGAATGACAGGGGTGTGACCCCTACCCCAGGAGGAGACAACAGGGAGGTTGACAAGGAGCACACGGGGTCAGGACTACAAGGGAGTATCTCCCCCACTACCCTATAGTCCTCTCGCCCGCAACCAACACCACCCGGAGTGTGCAGTATCAGCGCACTACACTCCTGGCAGGCCAGCACTCTTCAGGTTCAGTGTGGGGCTAACTCCTTAGCCCCAGACAGCATCAAGGTGATGGCCACTAGCCGCACCAGGAAAGAAACGGCCACCAGCCACTCTGCAGATGCTTCCCTCCCTCAGCAGGACTGAGTGAGAGCCACCAGCCGCTCTCTGTTAATTGGCCCTCCAGGGAACAGGGCTTTGGTGACAGCCTACAGCCGCACCAGCAGGCAGGTGACAGCCACTAGCCGCACCTCAACTGCCTCCTCAAGAGGGGACATAAATACAGTGACAGCCACCAGCTGCACCAGCAGGAAGGTGACGGTCACCAGACTCACTGCTACTGCAGTCCCCCTGGGGAACGGGACTCCGGTGATGGCCACCAGCCACACCAGCAGGCAGGTGACGGCCTCAAGCCACACCTCGACTGCTGTACCACAGGGAAGGAGGACCTTGGTGACGGCCACCAGCTGCACCGGCAGCCCAGTGACGGCCACCAGCTGCACCGGTAGCCCAGTGACGGCCACCAGCTGCACTAAGGGTGCAGTCCTCTCGGGGAATGACACCTTGGTGATAGCCACCAGCCGCACTGGCGGGCATGTGATGGCCACCAGCCGCATTCCGCCTGCACTGAGGAGGAGACGGCCACCAGCCACTCTGTGCCTGCTGCTCTAGGGGACTTGGTGACGGCCATCAGCCGCACCGGTAGGCATGTGACGGCCACCAGCCACACTCCGCCGGCACTGAGGAGGAGACGGCCACCAGCCGCATTCCGCCTGCACTGAGGAGGAGACGGCCACCAGCCACTCTGTGCCCGCTGCTCTAGGGGACTTGGCGACAGCCTACAGCCACGCTGAGGAGGGAATGGCCACAAGACACCCCTCACCCCCTACCCCTGTGCCTTGCCACTTCAAGGACTTCCCTTGCTTGCCCACCAACACCTGTGGCAGAGCAGGACCCCTCACCTTCACTCCACCCAGAGGCCGTTCCCTGGGGAAGCAGCACCTGAAGGAGGTCTGGCAAGGCCCCATGGTACTCCCTGGGGTATGAGCCCTGTAACCAGCTCCCCAGCGACACCAACCCCTGATGGACTCTTCACGAAAAGAACACTGCAGACCCCACCTGACGGAGGCCCAGGCAGAGAGAGACCGCAGCCCTCGGACCCGTCAGGACATCCCCAGGACCCCGGGCGTGACCTCCCCAACCCTGCCAGATGATGTCCGGCTCGACAGAACCGGTGCAAGCAAGTGCGCCTGCTCTCCCTGTTCAGGCCCAGTCCAGGGGCCCGACCTTCAGGCCCCCTCAGTGACGGGCACCTCACCACACCGCCCTGCAGCCCATCTCGGACGACCCACCCCCCAGCAGTAGTCCCGTGCCTCCTGACAGAGGCCACCTCACCTGATGGGACCCCCACAACACCGGGCCGGCACCTGAAGCAGCCCAAGGCTACGCCGCCCATCCCAGAGTCCTCCGATCCTGTTCATAGTGCCTGACTACTGTATAGTGCACTGTGTGACATATTGTATTGTATACAGTTGTATCGAAGTAAGGTAATATAAGTGTAAGATTGGTTGCCCTGAGTTTTTATGCCCTGTTCCTTGAGTCGCTATAAAACCTGACCCGGTCTAGAAAGAGGACCCTGCTCTAGGCGCCGTGTGTAAGGAGCAAGTAGCTGAGCCTTAAACACGTCGCATAACAGTATCATTCACAACTGGTATCTTGAGCATCCATCAGACTGATCCATGCTATAGATCAACTGTGTTGCGTGTGAGTAGAATCCATTGCCAGCGTACAAAACTGATCATGTCTGTGCAGAAGGTAACGCATCTGTTTGTGCCAAGTATTGATTGTTTGGTTTTTCAGCAGTTAACAAATAACTTTTATCTTTCATCTTTTTTCACCACGTTATTAATAAATGGTTAATGTGACTTCTCAATTAGTAAAAGCAAGCGACCAAATGCTCATCCCCGAGTGACAGACTATGTACGCATTAAACCCCAATAACACTTCGATCTAAATTCTTATGGACCACATGCCATTGGAGATTTAATCCACAAGATCACCTGGTATCCAACTGGTTATATAATCACACTCAGTGTAGAAAACAATTTCTCTGACTACATGATACATTGCCATTTGGTTTGTTGCTCAGTGTAGTCATCTGAAAGTAGCACTATACCGTAGACTGATATACGAACACACAAAAGCGTCCCGGGAGTAAAGGGAAGTGACAGGTAAGGTAATTCTGAGACAAAAATATTCCATGAAAACATATATGCCTGATGCACAATGGTTAATGAATACTGATATTTTGAAGTTGAGCACAGGACTGTAATATATCTGCCCCCACTTCCCCCTCTCCTCAGCTCAACAGTGGCTTGATACTCAAGGCAGAACTCAGGACCTACCCTCCATCACCTACTAGACTCATTTATTTTCAAATACGAGCTTGAAATCCCACCTCGGGGGTACCCTTGGACTATTGGCTTTAAATCTGGCTTTCCCCCAGAGAGTCCATTATAGCAAGGGTCTACTACTGTATATCACTATCAATATAATTTTTCAGCTTAATGAAATAGTAGTTAACCAATAAACTCAATGGAGGTGTGGCTGACTGTGATGTACCTCAATAGACACCAATTAAATCTGAATGGTCTGTGCTTTTATGTTTGTTTATTTTGCTTTTGTGGATGTACAGTACAGTACTGTAATTGTATTGTTGATACCGACCTACAAAGTTGCCTGTCCATGTTCCAATATCCCTTCTTCCACCTCATATACATAAAACTGTTATTCAGTGAAACAGAAAAATGCATAATTCAGGACACTAGTAAACTATTGTACATGTTATGCTACGTACTCAAGGCTCAACCTCTCGCTCCCCGAGTACGAGGAACTGATCTGGGGTTCTTTTCAAGACCGGGTCTACAGCAAGCAACCGGAGGGACAGGGATCCAAAACACAGGCCAACCAATCTTACACGTATATTGTCATACAGACATACAGTACTGGGCACAGTACAAATGGGCAGATTATACACACTATAGTGGACACAAAGGACAAAAGTTGTGACTACAGGTGACAGGGTAAGCTGAAGGTGTTGCCCAGGTGTGGGAGAGGTCCTGTCAGGCGTGTGCTCTCTGAAGGGGCAAGGGACTACTGTCATAGGCTGGACCGTCCGGCGTGGGCTGCAGGGTGGCGTAAAGGGAGGCCTTTCCCTGGAAGGGCCTTGGTGAATGTGTCGGCCCTCAGGACTAGGGCCAAACAGGGCGAGTAGGCGAGCTGCCTTGCACCTGCCGTTGGTGAAGGATGGCTCGCTGGCTGGTCTGGGAAGGTCTCAGTCAGGAATCCTGGGGGCGTCCCTTGATGGCTGGGGGCTGCGGCCTCGCCTTTGTCGAGAGGATGTCAGGGGCTGCCTGAGGCATCTCTTCCTCTGGGAGTCCAGCAGCAACAGGTGACGTAGGGGTGCTGGATGCAGTGAGCATATCTCGAGGCTCACTATGGGGCTGCTCCAGACCCTCTCCAGCTGCGACTCTGCTGGGGAGCTAGCTCCGCCCCTTGGGGCGTGGGGAGTGCGAGAGGGGCTTCCCACTCGGCCTCTGAAGGAGTGAGGCGAGCAAGGGGCATCGCCCTAGGTGGGCGTTCCCTCCTTGGCGGGCACGGTGGACGCTGCCACGGTTCCACTAGACCCTGGGACTGCAGGTGAGAGAAGGACAATGGTCGTCCTCTCTCTGGCAAGCACGGTAGGCATCGCCGCGGTCCTGCTCCCTGCTTTGCCCTGGAAAGACAGGTGAGAGGAGTACGGTGGTTGTCCTCTCCCCACCAAGCACAGTGGACATCGTCGAGGTCCTCCTCCCTGTGGGGGCTGCAGATGAGTAAAGTACACTGGACTTTCCTCCCCGACAGGCACGGTGGGCATCACAGCGGTTCTGCCTTGCCCTGGGACTACAGGTGAGAGGAGTACAGTGGCCGTCCTCTCGCCGGTGAGCACGGTGGGTATCACCGCAGTCCTGCTCCCAGTGGGGGCTGCAGGTGAAGGAAGTACGGTGGGTATCACCGCAGTCCTGCTCCCAGTGGGGGCTGCAGGTGAAGGAAGTACGGTGGACATTCCCTCCCTGATGAGCACGGTGGGTGACGTCGTGGTCCTGCTTGGGATTGTAGATGAGGGAAGTACGGTGGACATTCCCTCCTCGATGAGCACAGTGGGCATCGTCGCGGTCCTACAGGGGGTAGTAGGTGAGAGGAGTACAGTGGCCATCCTCTCCCCAACGAGCATGGTGGGTGTCGTAATGGTCCTACTTGGGACTGTGGTTACACGAGTCCCACCCCGATCCTGGCAAGTGCTGGTCTGGGCAGAGAGTAGTGCAGTGGGGCAGCATACCTTCCGCGGGCTCCATTGAGGGGAAGAGGGGCACATGGTGGCGGGGGACGTATGCCCGTCTTGCTCGGGCCCTTTCTGCACCTCCCTGTGGTCTCCCCTTGGTACTAGTATTTCAACACCGTTGCAGCTGGAAAAGTCATGTCCCCGTGGCTGGAAGTGGTAGATGTCGGAGGTGGCAGTCTGGTGGGTTGGCGTGAGGTGGTGGAGGAGTGAGGTCCAGTGCTGCGTTAGTACGTTTGGCTCCTGTTGTGGATGGTATACTATCTCAAGGGTGGAGGTCTGTGTAGTCCTTCGCAGGAGATTAAGTTGTGGTGTCCCCAGGAGGTGGTGTTTGTTCCCCTGGGAAGGAGTCCAGAGTACACGTCTGATCTTCATTTCTGGAGGCACGGAGTATAGTGACTGGCCGGTGACTCTGGGCTGAATGCTGGAGACGGGTGAGGTGACCTGGGTTTTATGAGGTTGTGAGGGACACGCCTTAATTTCCCTGGTGGACTTGTCCACTGGAATTTTCCATCTCGCCTGATGTGTTTTTAGGATTATGGGGAGGTGTTTGGTGTAGGGGAGCTGGAGGTGGATGGTCTGGGTGGTGTTGGAGCTGTTGGGGGCGTGGGTGAGGGTGTGGGTGCGTACCTTGCTGGTGGGTGAGAGAGACGGCCGGATCTGGTAGTGGTGGTGGTGAGGACGGGTGTGGGACTGTGGGTGGTGAGGAGCTTGGGCCACGTGGTGAGACGGCCGGGTGAGAGTGGGGGTTCTTGGTTTGGGTTGTGGAGTTTCTGTGTTAGGTAGTGGCAGTGTGGTGGTGGTTGAGGATGGGGAGCTGGTGTGGGGGTCTGGTGTAGGACATAGGTGTGGAATGAGGAGTGGGTGAGGGTGAGGAGTGTGTGGGTGTGAGGCGGCCAGTTCTAGGGGTAGCGGGGTTTAGGGCAGGTGTAGGGGGCATGGAGCATCGGTCACATGGTGAGGTGGCCGGGGGTGGGTGGGGGGTTCTCCGGTTGAATGGCGGGGCCTTTGTGTCCAGTGGTGGCGGTTCGGTGGAGGTTGTTGAGGTGGGAGGTGAGGTCACCAGGGGTGCATGGGGGGCCTGTGGGAAGTGTGTGGAGTTGGTGAAGGGTAAGGTGGGGGACGTGATTGTGGAGGAGGGAGTGAGTGAGGGTGAGGAGTGCAATGGTGTGAGACAGCAGGTGTACGAGTCAGTTGTGTGGTTGGGGCAGGCGGGTGGTGGTATGGCGTGCTGGGTGGGGAGGTGAGTGTGGCATGGTTGAGAGGTGGCAGGTGGTGGGCGGAAGGGACGCATATACAATTGTGACAGGTGCAAGGGGACTTGTGGTACTGGATGGTTACTTGGTAGAGGTTGGGAATGTTGATGACTGTATATAGTACTATGAATCAGGGTGATAGTTTGTTAGGGACTGGTATTTGGGCTACCATAACTGAGTCACCCAGCTTGTAGGGATTGATGGGGGATGTCAGGCTGAAGGTACTGGAGTTTTTGTAGGTGATGCAGTCAGTTCCTGAGGTGGTGAAGGAGGTTGGACATGGGGGACATGGAGGGGGGCTGTAGGTGGTGTCAGAGTGGTAGAAGTGGGGTTTCTCCAAACACTCATTCGTGAGGGGTAACTCTGTCTTCTCGGGGACAGGTGTTCATTCCCCACTGCACAATTTTTACATGGGCTGGCCAGTCCCCGTTTCGCGTTTCTTCTATCCTGGCCCGGACCTGGTTGAGGAGAGTGCAGTGACTTCTTTCGCATATCCCATTCCCCTGTGGCCAGTATGGGGAGGAGTGGGAGAGCTTGTACCCGAATATGGTGGCAAGCTTCTTCCATATATTGCTGGTAAACTCTGGGGCGTTTCTGAGTGAAGGGCTTGGGGGATGCCGAAGTAGGGGAAGGCATGGCGGATGAGGGTGTTGGCCACGCCAATGGCGTTTGTCCTTTGGCCTGGCAGGCAATCAGGAATTTTGAATACATGTCCACGAAGGTTATGATGTATTTGTAGCCAGCTTCGGGTGGTAGGGGGCCGACTATCTCCACAAACAAGAGTTGCCATGACTTATGGGCAGTGATGTTACTTGAAGGGCCAGGCATTTGTGTGACATCCTTGCCTAGTGCACAAGCCTGGCAGGCCTGAATGACTTGTTTGGCCAAGTTGGAGGGGCCGGGTGTCCAATACATGTCCTTAAATACCTGCAGTAGTTTCTTGGTCCCGAGGTGCATGCCATTGTCCAAGTGTAAGTGGATCATTGTGTCAAGGGCAATATCCGGGTCGAGCACTATATGCCCGGTATGGATGAACAGGTGGCAGCCGTGTTGGTGGAGCTTAGAGAATACTTGGGGTGGCATCCAACTGGGGCGATCTTTGTTTTACCATTGTTGTAGAAGGCTGGTGGCGGCACTGAGGAGTTCATGGGCAGCCGGGAAAAGGCATCAGCATTTGTGTGTAATTTGCTGGGCTGGTATGCGATATCGAGGTTGATTTCTTCAGGAGTTTCTCTCCACCTGATTAGCTGGACGTTGTGAGTCTGGGACTGGTGTAGCCATTGGAAGGACCAGTGGTCAGTTATGATGGTGACGTGGGTGCCCAACAGATAGGGTCGGAAGTGGTCCAAGCCCTAGATGATGCCTAGGCATTCTTGTTTGGTGGCAGCGTAGTTTTTCTCTGCCTGGCTGAGGGTACGACTGGTGCAAGACGGCGCCGATCGCCACTAGGGATACGTCGGTGTACAGGCAAAAGGTCAGAGTGCAGTCGGGGAATGTGACGATTGGGGTGATGATAAGATTGGTGTTGAGGGTGTGAAAAGCTGTAATGTGATCGTCTGTCCAGGTGAAAGGTTCAACCTTTTCCTGTTGTGGAGAGGTTTCGTGATGTTGGCGAACCTTTTCATGAAGCGCCGGTAGTAGGATGTGAGTCTGATAAAGGCGCGGACTTCGTGAACATCTTGTGGTAGGGGAAGGTCTGCGATAGCACGCAGTTTGTTGGGGTCGGGTGCTATGCCTTCCTTGGAGATGATGTGTCCTAGAAAGGAGACGGACTGTTCAACCAGGATGCATTTCAACAGCCTGAGCTTAAGCCCTGCCTGTCAGATTCAGGTCAAGACTTGTTTGAGGCACTGGAGGTGGTCAGCCCATGTCCAGCTGAAGATGATGACATTATCAAGGCATGCCAGGCACTCTTCCCAGGTGAGGCCACTGAGGACTGACTCCATCAGCCGGGAAAATGTAGCGGGGGCGTAGCAGAGTCCAAAGGGAAGGACACTGAATTCATAATGATTCCCGTTGCTGGTCGAGAAAGCTGTTTTCCCCCTGTCCTCCGGGTGTACTGGGACTTGGCGGTATCCTGATTGGAGATCCAAGGTGGAAAACCAGGAGGCTCCATGCAGGAAGTCGAGGGAGTTGTCTATCCTGGCTAAGGGGGTGGCATCCTTTGTGGTCACCTTGTTCAGCCGTCCACACTGAAGCGCATGGTGCCATCTTTCTTTTTAACTACGACGACTGGAGAGGACCAAGGGCTGGTGGATGGGGATATAATGCCAGCGTTGAGCATTTCCTGGACCTGCCGGTCTTCCTCAGTTCGTTACTTGGGGTTTTTCCTTCAAGATGGTTGGCAAGTATGTGGCCCTGTGATGTGGATTTCATGTGCCAGGTACAAGGTGTGGCTGATGTCCGCCGGTCCTGACGAGAAGAGGTCTTGGAAGTTCAGGAGGAGACGTCAGAGGCTGTCAGCCTGGTGTGGTGAGAGGTGTTATGGTATGGGGGGAAGGGTGGCAGGGGAAGAGAGGGGGATGCACACAGACCAGCTTCTTCCATTTCACCAACCACTAATCCTTTGGGGAGGGTGAGTGGTGGTGGAGATGTTGGCGATGCATACCGGCCCAAGGTGGGGGGGGGGGATAGTAGACAGGAGGAGATGGTTCCAGAAGGCAGGTTTGGAAAGAATAGGATGGAGGTTCCAGTGGGCCTGTTCAGGTGGAGCCAGGCCTCATGCTGAGAGTGCGAGAGTAAGGGAGGAGGCGATGGTAGTGGGGAAAGTGGTGTGTGGAGCAGCAGGAAAGGTAGGAACAATAAGGGATAAGGTAGAGGACATGGCAGGGGGAAAGCAGAAAGAGGGAGGTGTGGGTGTGCATGTGCAGTGTGGCTGGGAGGGGGGTGGGGTCTGGAGACTTCTGGAAGTGGAGGCGTTGCTTGTGACTGTTGACGTTGGTGCGTAACTTCTGCAGGAGGTCCAGCCCTAAGTAGCCATCGTAAGCACAGCAGGTCGAGTCAAAGATGATGAATTGGTGCTGGGCTGATAACTTCTGATTAGTATCGACACACAAGGCCCAGGTTTCCCCAAATACAGGCATGGGGCCATCCCTTGCATCCACGAGGAAAGCTGAAGTGGGGATAAGTGGGCCGAAAGCTGAGGTGTGGCGGGAGTAGAAATGACTGTAGAGACAGGATCTGGCCACTCCTATGTTGACCAGCAGCCTCGCTTTCACCCCGTTCAGTCTCATCTTGTTATAGACTAGGGGACGATATTTTTGTGAGGTGGCCCCTGCCACCATGCGGAGGTGCAGGGGTGGTCCTAAAAATCTATCTGTTGTGGGGTGTCTTCTTCTTCGAGCTCTACTTCCCCAGGATCAGCATAGTCAGCAGATGGTGCATTATCCTCAGCGCACTCGTCTTCTATGGAGGAGACCTTGCAGCACCCTTGGGTGGTTGGTCTGCGCAAGACAGCTTTCAGTTGTTCACGCATGTCATGAATAGGGCACTGGTGACTAAAGGCGGAGTATTCCCATGGGTTAATGGAGATGAGGTTGGTATGCTCCTCAGGGGCAGGGCACCTCTTGGTAGGGAGTGCCCTGGGTATAGTGGGTGGTGTTGAAGGAACTGTGAGGGTGGGGGGCATCTGTGATTTGGGGTGTGGTGCCTTTTGAGTTGGGATCTGCTTACTGTGTCGATGTGTTGTGGGGTGGTGCGAGCAGCAAGAAGGTGCCTGACCAGCTGGACATCCCTGTCAAGGCCTCCCATTGGGTCATAGATTGTGAAATGTTCTCTTATGGTGCTGGGGAGGATCCTCAACAGAGTGTTGAAAATGTGTTGTTCCCGGGTGGCGGCGTTGGCATCCGGGTAAGCGGCAGTGACAAGTCACCAGGCCTGGTTAAGCGTGTCATCCAGGTTGCCGTTATAGGTGAGGGCGTCGAGCTGGGATAAAGCGATGACTTTCCCTAGTGATGACGTGACTGCTTGAGTCACAATTTGTGTGAACTGTGCCCATGTCAGTTCCGGGATGATCTTCATGGCGATGCTTGAGACTGCTTTTCCCAGGTGGGGTAGAGTTACTGCTATCTTCCCCTGTCGTGTTTGAATCTGATGTCCAATAGTGGTTTAATCATGCACATGTACATGTCTATGTCGTAATGTTCAGGATTGAATTTTGGCAAATATACACGTGGTTTGGCCGCCATTTTGCTTGATTTTCGCTTTTGTTCCTCATTGCTCTCTGACCGGATCTAGACTCACTGCTAGCCACCAGTGTTATGCTATGTACTCAAGGCTCAACTTCTTGCTCCCTCAGTACAAGGAACTGATCTGGGGTTCCTTTCAAGACCAGGTCTAGAGCATGCAACCAGAGGAACAGAGCTAAAAAATACAGGCCAACCAATCTTACACATATTTTGTCATACAAACATACAGTACTAGGCACAATACAAATGGGCAGATTATACACACTATAGTGGACATAAAGTACAAGAGTTCTGACTTCAGGTGACAGGGTGGCTGTAGGTGTTGCCCAGGTGTGGGAGGGGTCCCATCAGGCATGTGCTTTCTGAAGGGGCAAGGGACCACTGTCATAGGTCGGATTGTCCGGTGTGGGCTGTGGGGCAGCGTAGAGGGAGGCCTTTCCCTGAAGGGGCCTCAGTGAGTGTGTTGGCCCTCGGGACTGGGGCCTAACAGGGTGAGTAGGCACTCTGCCTTGTGCCTGCCCTTGGTGGAGGATGGCTTGCCAGCTGGTCTGGGAAGGTCTCAGCTGGGAGTCCTGGAGGCGTCCCTCGATGGCTGGGGGCTGCAGCCTCGCCTTTATCAAGAGGCCGTCAAGGGCTGCCTGAGGCGTCTCTTCTTCTGGAAGTCCGGCAGCGATGGGTGACAGGGGCGCTGGCTGCAGTGTGCCCGTCCCAAGGCTTACCATAGGGCCACTCCAGACCGTATCTAGCTGTGACTCTGCTGGGGAGCTAGCTCTGCCCCTTGGAGTGTGGGGAGAGCGAGAGGAGTGTCCCACTTGGCCTCTGAAGGAGTGAGGTGAGCAAGGGGCGTTGCCCTCGGTGGACGTTGCAGGGGTAGCAGGCAAGGGAAGTACGGTGGACGTTCCCTCCCCTGTGAGTACGGTGGGTGCTGCTGCAGTTCCACTAGACCCTGGGACTGCAGGTGAGAACAGGAGAGTGGCCATCCTCTCCCCGGTGAGCACGTTAGGCATAGCCATGATCCTGTTCCCTGTGGGGGCTACTGCAGTTCTGCTTTGTCCTGGGAAAACAGGTGAGAGGGGTATAGTGGCTGTCCTCTCCCCGGTGAGCACGATGGGTGTCGCCGCGGTCCCACTCCCTGTAGGGGCTGCGGATGAGAGAAGTATGGTGGATGTTCCCTCCCCGACAGGCATGGTGGACGTCGTCAAGGTCCTGCTTGGGACTATAGGTGGGGGAAGTACAGTGGACGTTCCCTACCCAATGAGCACGGTGGGCGTCGTCACGGTCCTACAGGGGGTAGCAGGTGAGAGGAGTACAGTGGCCGTCCTCTCCCCGACAAGCACGGTGGGCATTGTAGCGGTCCTACTTGGGACTGTGGTTACACGAGTCCCACCCTGATCCTGGCAAGTGCTGGTCTGGGAAGAGAGTAGTGCAGCGGGGCAGAGTACCTCCCGCGGGCTCCATTGAGGGGAAGAGGGACACATCAGGCATTTGGGAAACTCTGGCTGAAGGACCCATTTTGGTTTTCCTGCCACCACTTGAAGTGTCCATGATTTTCTTTCAATACTGTGTCACGCAAGCATTGGGGAGGTGGGCAGATGGCACTGGTAGTCTACTGTGCATCATGCGATGGCTACAAATGAGGAGTTCCAATTCTGCAGCATCTGATTTGTTTCCTGCTGCTGCCACCCACCTATTCCCTGCCAAGCTGTTCACTCATGCAAGGAAGGGAATGAGTGAAAGTGCAACTGACAGGGGACCAGAGATGATACTATCCTTGTCGAGTGGGCAAACACTGCCTGAAGATGTAGTCTAGGTGCCAAAGCCAATGCCTTGTTTTAGCATCCGCCCAGTGGTTTTTGATGGTTTTACACTATTTTGAGAGTGCTGAATCTGAATCTGGATGATGCAACTTCTGGATCCTTGAGTTTTGAGATATTAAAGATGGCCACCATGATAGGAAAATATGTTTCCAAAGCCTGTATATAGGCTTAGATAAGGTCCCTCCTACAAAGCTGGGCTCAAATAATGGCACTGAGACATGCATTGTTGTGAGTCACACTATTAATTTATATAACAGAAATTTGTAAATAATTTTTTTTTTTTTACAGACATGCACAAGACTTTACCAATGTACATGTATAAGCACATAACAATCAGATATGAACAAGATATTCACGGCTTACAATGATCTTATCCTCTGTTACATTGAGAAACTCTTCATTCAGATCACATTCTTCATCATGGTTGAGGTCATCACGTCTTGTACATCTGTTGTTGCAGTGTTCAGCATTGTTGCATGCACAAAATACAGTGCATGATAACTGAGTAGTCATACAGCCACATCTCACAGTCTTGCATGGTTCATCAGTGGAACACCCACATCTTATCAATTCCAAGACTTCCAGAGGAGAAGGTTTTGGTGCTGACACTGGGAACAAAAGCCTCGTCCTTTTGCCAGCCATGATGAGTAGGGTCGAGCCCCAGGGGATCAGGATCCATTGCCTGCTTCGAGATGCATACTTGAAGATGTGCATGCTTCACGTTCTCTTCGAATGCTGCAGATGTTGGAGGAAGTGACATCAGCGTGGAAACATTGGTCATCTTACTCTTACCTGTTTTTGTGAGCCATACTTGGATAGGCTGCTTCTTTGGCATCCGTAGCCTGTAGCAATGAAGCGACTGGCATCATCGATGACAGCGTGCATGTCACTCTGTAGATCTCCAACCCATCGAAGAGTGTGTCCTTTAGCAAGTGTCTTAATTACAGGAGATTTCCCTACACCCCACAAGTGCGCAGTGGTGTCACATTCCGCAGGGCATGAACGGCCAACAGATCCGGTATTATGTCCTTGTGCTTTTGGACTGTTTTCCCAATTTTACACATTGCTTGTTTGGCACTTCTACCTTCCATGAAAACTGTGCTGTCAAGATTGTTGCAGTAGCAGTGAGGTAGAAGGAGAAACACTTCAGTATCATCACAGATGACCCTTATCACACATCCTCCCTTCTTGGCAAGATGTACCATCTGTTGCACTATAACAACATCAGCTTCCTCATGGGTGGCTTTCAGCTCACCTCTTAACATAAAATTTCCCTCTTTGACCTCTGACAGGGTTTGGTTATGCCCTGTGTGTACAAGTTTGTGTATGTAGCCTTCATGAGCTCTTTTGGAAAGCGGCTGCTCATAGATCAGGTCAATTTGCTGTACTTTGTGATGACAGTTAAACCAATGTTTTGCTTTGGATGTGGAGCATCTGGCCTCGGTTTGTACTGCATACTTCCAGCCTTCTCTCGACAACACTTTGTCCCACCTTTGATGTCGTATTCATAATTGCATTTGAAAACAAGGAACGCATTTCTCTCAGACAGCTTACGCATAATGCATTCAATGAAGCCATCTATGTAGTCTTGACCAGTCCCTTGTGATGGCCAGTGAATCACCCACAGCAAATGCACACCCATCAAGGATCGTAACTTCTGGTATGGCAGCAAGTTCTCTGGATATTGTCCTTGACGACTGTTCAACTTCAAGTTTCTTCTTCAGAACTGCCTTTGTCTTGGTAATCCTCATATCCCCATTGTCTTGAAACACTAAAGTCAGAACTGAGGCAAGTTCATGCTAGAAAATCTGCTTCAAATTGAGCTCTCTTGATGCTGCAACACCCATTACTCTTAACCTGTACCACGCTAGTGACGTAGATCTACGTCAAATTAAAAAATGCTGGTGATGTAGATCTACGTCCAGTCGTTGCAAGGAACCAAAGCAAAATAGAAGTAATGTCGTATCTCGCTGACTTCAGACGTTTCTCCACTACGCTTACTACACTGATTTAGAAGCACAGGAGGTGAGGGAGTCTTAGCAGGCTCACAGCCGCTCTGCTCTGTCTGTAACCTTGAAGATTTCAGAGGTCGAGTGGCACCAACCTGACTTGATTCAACCTACTTTCTGGCTTTAGGGATTACTTATATTAGTGCCAGGGATCTTATATTGATGTGTTAAGCCCATTTAGCCAGAAAAAGATATCCAAAATCAGTTCACAAGCTCACAGCCGCTCTGCTTTCTCAGTAACCTCGAAGATTTCAGAGACAGAGTGGCACCAACCTGACTCGATCCAGCCAACTATCTGGCTTTAATGATTATTTCTGTTAGTGTCAGGGTTCTTATACTGATGTATTAAACCCATTTAGCCAGAAAAAAAAAAATCCAAAATTGGCCGGCACAGAAGGGTATCATTTTTTTTTTTTTTTTTGCCCAGCATGGTACAGGTTAAATAGATGAGTGCAGTATCAAATGTGGTGCAAGAGCCAATGGTGATTTTCTTCTTCGTGGAAGACATGGTTTTTACTTGGGTATCAACTGAACCATGGAAACCTTCAGGCCATGAGGATTCATAAGCTTCCATCTATTCTTTCGCAATGACAACTGCTTAATCAACACTGACGAAGCTGGGATATACCATCCCAGTGATGATATTCATGATCCCATCTTGATGCTCATCAGGGTTTAGAGGGTCGATGCACTTTGAGAGTTTCACTCGGATCTTTGCTATGTCTTTGCTATTAGAAACTATGCAAGCAGCAGATTCTTCCTCGTGTGTTGTGATCTGAACTTCATGATGACCATCATCCCCTTAGGTCTGTCATATCTTTCACAAGCTGGCTGCAAGTGTAAAGACACTGAAAGTTACACTGAAAAATATCTTTATTCCTTTTTCCGTGTATTCGAGCGAGAATTTCATTACATATTTGACTGGATTTATTAAGCAGCGTCTGGATTTATTATCCGGTGTTTTCTTAATGTGAAAATTCCGTCCCAAGGCAATTTGGATTTAACAGGCAGCTGGATTTATTATCTGTGGATCTATTAAATGGCAGCCACTGTTATTGGTTTCAATTAAATTACTTTTTAATAATTATATTAATTATTAGAGCGAGAATTTCATTACATATTTGACTGGATTTATTAACCAGCGTCTGGATTTATTATTCTGTGTTTTCTTAATGTGAAAATTCTGTCCCAAGGCAATTTGGATTTAATAGGCGGCTGGATTTATTATCTGTGGATTCATTAAATGGCAGCCACTGTAATTGGTTTTAGTTAAATTACTTTTTAATAATTGTATTATTTATACTTTCAACAAAAGCAATCAATATTAGCAATTTGCAGCCCTTTTTCACCATTTATTTGCTCATTATATGATATATTCATAACTTGGCGACCATCTTGAATATCTCAAAACCGTCAAGGATGCAAAAGCTGCATCATCCATATTCAGATTCAGCACCCTTGAAATATGGTAAAACCATCAAAAAATATTGGGCAGACGCTAATACAAGGTCAGGGTCGAAATATGAATTTGGCACCTGGACTAATGGAAGTTATCACGTAAAGAGTGCCATGCGCATAAACAAAATAGAAAAATAGGGAAAATTTCAATGTAGAGAGTACGTGTCATTTAGAAAATAAGGACTACCATTTATTTAGTGATGTAAGATCTTACAAAAATAAGTAAAATATACATAAGTTATTAGAAGATAAGAAAAACTACAGTACAAAAAATAAGCGTCGTAACCAAAATAACGATTTAGAAATGAGTTCCGTTCCTGTAGTGAACTAAGATCTTAGAAAAATAAGTGCATTAGTGGAATGTGTGGTGGAGTCTATTGGGGCATGGGGATGAGAACAGGGTAGCCCTGTCCCGTCTTAGACTTTTGCGTTCACTGGGATGCAACCTCACCGCAACCCCAAAAGTGACTTCTGTTCCTCACCTATGCACTCCACAATGCATCCACCTAGACCCTGGGGACACTTGCAGTAGAGAGACAAAGGATTGGTGAGTATTTTGGTCTTTTATTGAATGTTCTAAATGGCACCGTTGATATGATGGTTTTAAAACATGCAATTTTTGCAAATATCCCTAGGTACAGCTAGCGACACCAGATTTAACTCTGGGCTTTCAGAGCTCATGTCATCTACCACAAAACAAAATTAAATACTATCTACCTATCTACAGCCAGATGCCACAATCCCATAAGGGGTGGCCATTTGTCTTGGGGTTAGTTGTTTTACAGGGAGGGGTGCTAACCTCTGCCAACCCACTTGTTGACACAAGGAATACGTATGGGTTGGTTATATGGTTACCACCCAGTGTTGTAAATGGATTCCTGGCTTACAGGAGACCATTAGGCTCACTCAGTGTAAAGCCACCTGAAATGGAAAGAAAAGTAATAAATGGTAACAGGTAAGATGGAAGAAATAAGAAGAGAGGAGGCAAACAGAAAAAGAATGATATCAGTGATGGAAGAAGTAGGCAGCACTGCATCAAGTGAGTGGATGATGATCGCCACCATGTGTAATTTAATGAAAATTAATGTCAGCTGAACTTCCGGCTGGTGTCTTTAAAAAAAAATTGCAAACATTTTTCTGTCTACACCAAACTATGAACCTACTACAGAGCAAGTTACATCTACAATGAAAATATACAGGATAAATAAAAGCAAAATTTGAACCTGCAGGTCGTATTCCTCTTCACAAGAAATATCAACAAATATTTTTACAAAATGCTTCCCTACAGAAGTAAGGCAAGGGAGAGCACAAGTGGCAGCTTAGTCTATATAGGTGTCATTTATACCTCTGGCAAGTAACACAACAAAGGCAGAACTCATGAGCACGAAAGGTGACAAGAGCCACCTTGGAATAGGGTGTTGAAGGTCAGAATTCTTTTCAGAGTGTATTGTGAGGTCCGTACATCTTTCATACAGGTTTATACCGGGTGCCCTAGTTTCTCTAGCACAATGAACTTTTCCTGCACAACAGGAATATAAATAAATACCACCTGATATATTCTCCCTCACAAATAATTCTAAAACTCTGCTGGTGCTCATGGTAACTCAATAATATATGCATCACCAGAAAAACTTCAGGAGCAATGTTGCACTGCATGCCATAAGCAACATTTCATGCAAGAAGGATATGAAAGGGGAAAACAAGAGCTAATCAACCAAAGAAAATCAATTTTGGGTTTAAATTCACTCACAAATGTGCAGTTAATGTGCTGTAAAAGCTTTGATAGTTTAGTTCTCTTGAATTTCAAACTAAGCGTACTGTAAAATTTAATTTACATACCCTGTTTTCATTCATGAAATTAACATTTCTAATGAAAGTGGGAAAAATTCTGAAGACAAACTTGAGCAAAGACAGTAACAGCAAATCATAACCACACAAGCATATAAACCAGCTTTCTTGTCAAAGGAGCACAACTACCCCTTGACAAATGCACATGCCCAAGGAAAATTTCACTTATCATTTGTTAGCACTGTTTTCATCAGGACATTTCCCATTACAAAGAAAAAAAAAACAGCATTTTATATTTCCCTTTTAGATTCTTATATGTAGAGGTTATGGAATTAATGCAGATATACTGTGGTTAGTTGGAAATGAAACTTTCTGGATGGATTACTTGTATGTTCATTAAAAATAAAATCACATATATTAACTGTCAGTACCATAAAATAATTATAAACACTAACCCTGTACAGGCATCTGACAAGTGTAAGAGCTGATTATGCATGAAAGCTGTCACACACATTATGTACACAATGGAGTGAGAGTATAGGTATTTGAAGCACATAACCGCATAACAGTAAGTGCAGGTTACATGCCTACACTAAACAAAAGTCTCTGTAATATGTATAAACCCCAATTTTTTTCTTTCTTTTTTACTTTTTTTTTTTGGCAATATGAAAATCTACATACACAAATATTTTCCATAAAAATTTGGAAATAACAAGCCACTGAATAATCAGCTCATTGCTTAGCTGTGCACTTAACAAGAGGTTCTCATATGCTATATTAACTTAAAAATTTTAATTAACTAAACCTAATCCCAATTCTGGCTGAAGAGAAATTCAGCTGCCAAATTTTCATTTTTCTCACAGGCAAAGTAAGCTTGAATAACCACATCCTCTGGAAAATTCCCCAGTGCCTTCAGCTGAAAAGAGAGAGAGAAAACGAAAGTCAGGAATATACATGTTTTATACCATCCACAAGCTCTAAAGTATTTTTCAAACTGCTTACAGGTACATTAACGTCTCAATTTACGCAAGAAATGCATTCCTGAAAAGGTCGTGTAAAGTAATTTCTGCATAATTTAAACATAATTATCTCATAAGAGGAGCATGTGGAGTCACATGGAGAGAGAGACTAACAAATGAGGAAGTGAAGGAGTGTTGTGGTGTGGTTGAGGACATGATGGGAAGTGTTAGGAGAAACACGTTAAGGTGGTTTGGGCATGTGGAGAGGATGGAGAGTGAAAGATTGACGAGGAGAGTGTATGTGAGTGAGGTGGAGGGGGCGAGATGGAGGGGGAGACCGAGGATGAGATGGAGGGATGGAGTGGAGAGGTATATGAGAGAGGGGGGTGTGAGTTGGGAGCGTGGTAGTGAAATGGCAGGGGACAGAGTGACATGGAGGCGATTTGTTTGTGGCCACCCCGTTCGGGATTGAGGCGTCTGGCGATAGATAGATAGAAAGGGATACATTCTTCAACTGCTATAAACACAGTATTTAAAAATACTTGGCTTCCATATTGTACATTTACCTGTACAGTAGGCCTACAATTTACTCCAGACAACTGTATGAGAGAATATTCATCCACGCACACAAATATGCAAATGAATACGCATGCAAACATGCCAAGTCGCCAACTAATTTTCTCAGAAGACAATGGTAACATGCTCTCTACAGCCATGCAGTAGTATCCCACATTACTGCATGAAAAAGGATAACAGAGCGAGCACCCTGATGAGAGAAGATGAGCTGAAATGGGCCCTAATGAAAGCAAATTAAATTCAAACTTTTATTAATACCAAGGATATGAATTTAAAAGCCAAACTTACCTTCTGGGCCCTGGAATTTTCTGAGAAGTAGATGAGCTTTACTTTAACTAGCTGGACGCTTACCAGCAATGATAAAAGTCTAGCAGAATCGTGAACCAAAACAAACAGTTAGCGAGACAGCTGTATGCGCCACATTGTGGCAGCTTGCGAAGCTAGCACGAAGTGGTGGGAGCTTCAAATTCATGTCTCACATTATTTTGAACACATTGTGCATTTTAACCCGCCCCATACCGACCAATTTATTACCCAACCCACCCCCAGAACCTGACTTCCCTCCCCCCCCTCAGACCTCCACTTTTGGCGAGAAACAATGGAAAATCACCAAAAGAGTGCTTACCTACGCTCGTAAGTGGTCGGGACAGGTAAGCCTCTACGCACCTGGGGCTCGTACTATACTTTCTGGAGGCACGGTGCAGCTGCTGCATTTAATATGAGGGGGTAACTACTCCAAACCACCCATGATACACAAATATACATTTATTAGGTCAAAATTTACATGTACTACATGAATATATTGGTTTTCAAACAAAAATACAGGCGATATAAGTGTAGGGGGAGGCGGTGGCTCAATCGGTAGAGAGGTGGCCTGCGGTCCCACGGACCCAGGTTCGAATCCTCACTGGGGCAGGGAACAGTTTAAGGATTTGAAATTCAGCAAATCAGGCTTTACTGATCTACCAGAAGACCCGCCGACATGTCGTAAAAATACCCCCGCTAATACCAATACACCAGTCCTGTATGAGACAGCCCTAGCATGTATTCAATATGGACGGTGGGTGTTAGCGCTGAAGTGGTGACATGGTATGTAGGAGGACTGCTGGGCCATGATAGCAGGCTGTGAAGCCTATGCCCAGAGTCGGACACATAAAAAAAAAAAAAAAAAAAGGTTCATTATCAAAACACCTGTAAATTGCCGTTTTCTGGCACACTTGACTCCCTGAGACTGTTGTTTCAACGTACATTCTATTTCTCAGCTTACATTACACTTTTCTACAATCATTATATCATTTTCAACTTTCTATAATACTTATCACAAATTGACAGGCCTTACTATTATAGTGATTGTAATATTATTGCATACTGACATGCCTTACTATTATACTAAGCGTGATATTGTCGCCAGCACGCAGTATTCCTTTTATATTTTCAACTTCGAGTATAGTTTTCCACAAAGATTATACCAATTTTCAACTTCTAAAACTGTTATCACGTATTGACAGGCCTTACTATTATAGTGAGCATAATGTCACTGCATATTTACATGCCGAGCGTGATATTCTTGCAAGCACACAGTATTACATTGTATTCTTCAACTTCCATTATACTTTTCCACAAAGATTATTACCATTGTTTGCACATATATTAAATGACTTAGTATTATAGTGAGCGTGGTATTCTCGCAAGCGCACAGTATTGCGTTCTGTTTTTCAACTTTCATTATACTTTTCCAGAGATTATTACCATTTTCCTACCACTGTCACATATATACCTGACTTAGTATTATAGTGAGTGTGATATTCTTGCAAGCACACAGTATCACATGTTCACTGGCCTTACCTAGAGTATATACCAACATTATCAGTAATGTAGCAGGGTGTGAGACTGCTTGAAACAGGGTTCAAGGCACACGCTGACGTTGCAATCGACACAGTCGTATCTTATCTGCCAGTGCTCGCTCTGATTCTGGAGTTGCTGCACACATGAAAGCAGTGCTGTGGTCTGGGGCAGTTTGGTGTAGAGGGGATGGTGGTGAGGAAGTGGCATCCCGTGAGGCGTAAGGGCGTCTGGCCGGCAGTGGCAGTGCGGGGGTGGGACCTTTCCTCTGCATATTTCCCGATGATCTCTCAGGACAGCTCCCTCACAAACCCCTTGAAGGTCTCGGAGGTTCCTGGTTCCTGTCGTCAAGGCGTGGAGGTAACGGCAGTTGAGGACCGCGATATTAAGCATGTGGAAGAAGAGTTTCTTGTATCACTTCATCATGGTCCTGGTACATTCCACACTGGAAATCATGGAGTCAGACTGGTCTACCTGCCTCACTTTCACATTGTAGTCCACTACTGACTCTGGTTTCCAGACGTGGACCCTCCTCTGGCCGGTGTACTCCACGGAGTTTGTGCGGTGCATCAGGGGCGGTGTACAGTCGAAAGGAGGGAAACTTCTCTCTTGTGGTTCCATACAGTGGCAAGGATGTTATTTGCCTTGAAGAAAACCACCTCATTCCTGCAGAGTTTCCTCTCGAGTTTCACCATATGATGGCAGTTTCTCTTGACAGTGCCACAGACTCCGGTGTCATGACAGTGGAGGTACCAAGCGAGAAGTGGGCTAGTGTACCAGTTGTCCAGGTACAAGACATGACCACGATGAAGGTATTCCTCTATCATGGTCTTCACCACGGCCCCTGAGAGTCCTATACTCTGATCTTCTGTTATGTCTGTCTGTGCACAGGTGTACAAGACTATGTCCTGCACATAACCAGTTTTGCAGTCACACATGACAAAGATCTTGAACCAAAATGGTGTCCCTTGCTGGGTATGTACTGGCTAAAGTAAATATTGCCTCTGCACAACACAAGACTCTTGTCTATGACAAGGTCGCTGTAAGGATAAAATGACGAGTGGAACGTTTCCCGTAGGTGATCAAAAACAAGCCTAATCCTCCTCATTTTTTTTTAGCAGGGTTGTCTGCATCATAAAAGTGGAGGCGGCTCAGAATGTACTGAAACCTATTCCGACTCATAACTTTACTAAAGAAAGGTGTGTAAGTAATCGGGTCAGTAGACCAGTAAGCCAGAATTTGTCCTTTCCATACAATACCCATCAACAGAACCAAGGCCAAAAAAGGGAACATCTCACTTACTGTTACTAGGTAACCATATGGCTGTGAGTGCATGCTTGTTGTCCCCTCACACTCACTTTCACAGTGCATCCTCCTGGCGAAGATGTTAGTCTGCTCCACTATACGCTCCACAAACGGCTCAGAGAAGTAAAGGTGGAAGAAATCCACGCTGTTGGAGCCTTGATGGATGTGTGGAGCAGTGCAGTCAGACCGCCACTCCTCTGTGAAGGGGTGAATCATGGGTTCAAAATCACTCCCGTCCTCCCAGAACCACGACACATCACAGTCTCCAGCCTCACCACCATCGTCAGGGTGTGGAGGAGAGGGTGGTAGGGGTGGTGGGGGTGGTTGGGAAGGTGTAGAGCGGTGCACTTCCCCACCCGCTCTCCTTTTTCCTTTTCCCTTCCCCTTCCCTTTCGTCCCATTCCCCACATCACGGGGCTGTGGAAAGGGATAGCGGGAATACTGAGGGGCGAAAGATGTGCTTGGGAGCAGTGCTTGCCGCCCAGGTGCACCACGTGGGAGCGTGGGAGCTCCTTCCCTACCACCACCACTTTCACTTCTCCCCACTCCCGCCCCTACACTTCCGCCTTCCCCAGACAAACGAACAGACCCATACCTTACATGCCGCCTCGCTCCTTCCATTCCATGTGGCAAGATCCGTTCAGACCCCAACCACGTGGCAACACCACGTCCATGTGCTCCATCCTCGTCCTCGTACAACCCTTCGTGTACAGGATGGAGAGAACTACATCCACATCCTTGTGGTCTAGCCTGGCCTGCCTGACGATACATAACATGCCGCTGCTTCCTAGGTAACAGTACATCCTCGTCACTATTGCTCGTCCCCTTATCAGGAAGCACATAGTCTTTGTTGAGGACATCGTCATCAATTGGAGAATCACTGTTGACAGTGAATGCCTCAGCTGGGTAGGCATCCAGGACGGCTTGAATTTCCTCATCAGAGAGACCTCGGCACAGCATGTCTGTCCTGGGTCACTGCTACAGGGTAAGTGGTTGAGTTACAGGTGAGCATGGCTCATGCAGGGTCTGGGAGTGTCCCCACCTGGCGGCGGCTAGAGGAAGGTGTCAAGCATCTACGTTCCAAAAATCACCCGCGAAACTTGAAAAATGTGCAAACGACGGTCCTTTCAACTGCAAAACGTACGATGTACATCATCGGGACTGAGCGTGAAAAAAAGTTGCGACATGCATCGTATGTCATGGGGACGGGGCAGGTTAAGTAGATTTACCTCATTTTTTTTTACCTTCCATTATTTTAAAAAAACAAAGGAAACACATAAAATATGAATTTAGAATACATTAGTCATATTTAAACTAGAGGGGCAGCATTTGCAAACAAATGTATGACATTTCCTAAAGTCTGTTCCTTATATGTACATACAGTGTATGTACAGCAGACCCTTGCTCTGTACGCCTTTCGACTGTGTGACACATAAGGTATTTTAAGCAGCACTATCAATATTTACCCCAATCCATTTTGCATTGAGACATGTTTTGTACAGCCAAAGAGCTGCCATTCAGGGTCCTAATGCCTAACCTCAGTCTTTGGGGAGTATAGAAGTAGTAGCTGTTCCCTAGGCAGTCTGGCCGAACAGCCCCGAGTCCCTAAGGAAGCCCACATCCGAGACCGGGTTTTCCCACAGAACTCTCAAGGAGTGTATGTTGTGTTGCTGGCACAGGTGATTGTGTGCAATGCAGTCTTCCATAATATCCTTAATAGAATGGGGTGCTGTGTTGCATTCTGGACAAGCATCAGTGACAGAGTCATCCAACCTTTTCTGATAACTCAAGAGAGCTGGATGATGCCCACATCACAGCCTGGCCAGGTGTACCCTGTCCTCACAAGGGAGATAGGATTCAGAAGGGTGGATATCAGGAGGATGTACAAGCAGCTGTGTGTTGTCTTTGAGTGACTGAATGGAACGGCGAGTGATTTGAGTATGGATATGCTTCTGGAAGCTGGTCTGAGGTGGGCGAGGGGGGGAGAGATGACAATATTTGTGTGTGATATCATGTGCTGGGTGTTGTTTTGAAGTTCCTCGGTGTGTGTGTGTGGATGTGCTGCCATGTAGTGTAGTGGATGGTGTGGTTTGTGGAGGCGGCGGCAAGAATTTGGGTGACTCTCATCTAGATGATCCTTGACTTTGAGGACTTTGCTTTCTTGGTGTAGGTGGTCTGTGGGTGTAGTAGCTGTGCAGCCTGTGATTATTTTGGGGGCCTTGTTCTGTATGGTCTGCAGGATGTTGTAGTGTGTTTTAGAAGCCCAAGCAGGGCTTGCATAATTCATCACTGGACGTATGTATTGTTTGTATACTGTGGTGGTGGTTTCTTAGTTGTGTCAAAATGTTGTAAGGGGAATTGACCGCAAGGCATTGAGTCTTGGTGTTAATTTATCTTTATTATAAAGTTTGTGATGGTTGTTTGAATGACACTGATGTACTGTATGTTACACCAAGGAGTGTGAGCGAGTGAGTGAGTGAGTGAGTGAGTGTGTGTGTGTGTGTGTGTGTGTGTGTGTGTGTGTGTGTGTGTGTGTGTGTGTGTGTGTGTGTGTGTGTGTGTGTGTGG
>JAGKTI010000391.1:114635-141473 GCA_018397915.1 Birgus latro
GCCATTCCCCAGCCACTTATACTTGCATTACTTTCACTCTCTACGTTCAACAGTTCATTAAAGTGTTCTCTCCATCTGTTTACTTTTTCTCCCTTCTCCACTAGTAATCCACCATTTTTATCTTTCACACCCCCACTGACTTCGTTGGCACCATGTCTAGCTCTCTTTACCTCCTTCAGGACATTTTCTTACATTCCCTCCACTTTGCACTCAAATTCCTTCCAAATTACTCATCCACTCTCTCCTTACTCTCTCTTACTAATCTTTTCACCTCTCTCCTCCTATGCTTAATTTTGCAACATGTTCCAGTCATTCAGGCATATTTAGACATCAAAAAACACATAGGAATATCCAAAGTAATGCTAAACACCAAGAAAACCATGCAGAAAAACCACTGAAAACCAAAAAACACCCTACCTAAACACTACTGTATGCACAGTACCTCTCCTTATTTTGGCAGTGTTTTCCAGTCACTCTGCTATAGTTCGACATCAAAACATACATAGTATTATCCAAAATAATTACCAACGCTCTCGAAGAAAACCACGCAACAAAAAAAACACTAATTTTGGAACTGTTTTCAGGTCAATCTGCCATATTTAGACATCAAAACACACATAGGAATATCGAAAGTAATGATAAATACACACACACACACAACTGTATGTACGGTACCCCTCCTAATTTTGGCAACTTTCAGGTCAATCTGCCATATTTAGACATCAAAACACATACAGGGATATTAGAGAGAAAAAAAATGAAAAAAAAAAAAAAAAAAAAAAAAAACATCTGACCTATACACAACTGTGTGTACAGTACCCCTCCTAACTTTGGCACTGTTTAGATAGAAAAGAAAAAATGGGAGGAAGAATGATGATAGCAGTGAAAAACAGCTTAAATACATTGGATAATGTGGAACTGGGAGAAGGTATGGCTGAAGTAACAAATATGAAACTAGAAACCAGAGGGAAAGGCAGGAGAGATTTTGCAGTAGCATCCCCCACAAGACAAAGGCATGGAATGAGGCTGAATACTTGAAGATGCTGTTGGACACGGTTATACACCTACATAAAGTGATTGAGAAAAGCAACAACATAATCCCGACGGGTGATTTTAATTGTAAAAAGAGACAACTGGGAGGAGTGGGACTCAGGAGGTAGTGAGGATTTGTGAGGCAGCATACTGTTCAACACGGCAGTGAATAATGTGATGACCCAGTGGGTCAAAGAAGAGACAAAATTTAGAGGTGATACACCAGCTAAGACAAGATTTACTGCTAATCAAAGAACCTAAATAATTGAATCTCTAACATATCTGTGTCCTATAGGAAAAACTGATCATGTAGTGACTGAGTTCCAAATGACAAGGATGTGTGAAGCCAAGAGATGAACTATACAGGCAGGGAAGATAAAACTTTGGGAAAGCAAACTTTACAGGATTGAGGAACTTATTTGAAAACATGGATTGGAGAGAATTCAGAGAAACAATGAAGATACAGAAGAAGTGGGATATCTTTCTACACTTCTATACTACGGGTGCTGAAAAATATGTGCCAAAAGTAAGTGGGATAGAGAAGTGGAAAAAAGAATGAAAAAGGGATGCAACACAAAATAAATGGAGAAGAATATTCAAGAATACATAGAGAAGAAGAAACTTTAAACAGAAGGTAAGGTCTACAAAGATGTGGTAATGCAAATTGAAATAATGAACGAATGCTTCCAATCAGTTCTCACTATGGAAAGTTGATTTTGCGGAAGGGAAGCGAGTGACTAGAAATGCAGTGTTGATTTTTCGGAAGGAGTGGGAGTGGCTAGAAATGCAGTGTTGAAATATATAAAAGTGGAAGTGAAGGAAGTTTATAATCTACTGGAAACTCAAGATGCAAGGAATGCCCCAGGGCCTGACAGAGTCTCTAACTGGATACTACAGGAGTGCAGAGAACAACTGGCAGATAAGAGTCACAGTTCAACTGTGTGTTCTCTGGAAGAAGGGAAAGTGCCTCAAAAATGGAAGAGGGCCAATGTGGTAGCAAATTACAAGAGAATAGCGAAGAACCCTTGAATTACAGACCAGTGTCCCTGACCAGCACGGCTGCAAAATTGTGTCAGAGAAACCTGAAAGATAGATACCTAAAATATGTGAAGGAGATGGATATGTTGACAGGAAGTCAGTTTGGATTCACAAATGGGAGGTCTTTTTTTTATTTTTTTTTTTATGTGTCCGACTCTGGGCATAGGCTTCACAGCCTGCTATCAAGGCCCAGTCGTCCTCCTACAATCTACATGTCACCACTTCGACGCTTAACACCCACCGTCCATATTGAATACATGCTAGGGCTGTCTCATACAGGACTGGTGTATTGGTATTAGCGGGGTCATTTTTACGACATGTCGGCGGGTCTTCTGGTAGATCAGTAAAGCCTGATTTAATGAAATTCAAATCCTTAAACTGTTCCCTGCACCAGCGAGGATTCGAACCTGGGTCCCACGGGACCGCAAGCCAACTCTCTACCGATCGAGCTACCGCCTCCCCTAAATCTGCTGAGCTTCTACTCACGGGTGATTGACATGCTACAGGAGAGAGAGAGTTGGGTGGATTGTGTGTATTTATATCTGGAGAAACCCTTTGGCAAGGTACCCTGTAAGCAACTAATGCAGAAATTGGAGCACACAGGAGGGCTGAAAAGGAACCTCTTGGAGTGGATGAAAGACTTCACGAGAGACAGATGAGGAGGAACCTCTTGGAGTGGATGAAAGACTTCACGAGAGACAGATGAGGACAGTTATATAGGACAGGGTGTCAGATTGGAGGAATAACAAGCAGAGCTCAGTGTTAGTACCTATAATGTTCCTGATTTACATAATTGATACGGTGGATGGAATGAACAGTTATGCAAGTCTGTTTGCAAATGATGCAAAGATCATGAGAACAGTAGAAGTTGAGGGGGACTGATTGTAAAATGATGCAGGAAGATCTAGATAGGATTCATGATTGGAGCCAGATATGAGAAATGAAACTTAACCCTAAGCTGGTGGCAGAACTATGCAAATATCTAATGAAAAACTGCAGGGAGACTATATATAGATGCTTCCTCCAAGACTGTCCTCTGTAAATTCTAGCAAAGACTATATATAGTTGGCAATGTGCAAGTGCCCCAGAGCCTCAAATATCCCTAACTGGCAACATAAGGGCTGCAGGTGGCTTATACTGTATAAGGTTTTCCACCCACTGACTTAATCAGTCTGTTCCCAGCTCTTAGAGGGGGCACAACACTCCTTTGTTTCTCCTGCAGACCTCAATTTCTAATTTTCTTTTGATGTCTGGATATTGTAGACATAATCATATCCCACACAAGGAAGAACATTAGTGATTATGAGATACAACTTATTCTAGATCAGGATTTGGATGATGATTTTATTGACAATATTAGTAGTGATTCTACATTAGACAGTGATGGTGATGACACTGATAGTGGTGATGAATCACAACTTGAGATTGCAGGGAAGCCAGATGATAATCTGTCAAGGGCAGAAATTGATGGCAATGATGACTGCTCCAGCTGAGTGGTTGAGTCACTCTCCAGTTAGCAGAGAACAATTGCCATTTACTGGAGACCCAGGAGTCAAAGTAGTTCTGCAAAATCCTCTGGACACACGGGAGATTTTTATGCCTTTTGTAAACAGAAATGAGTGCAAGAATTATCATGGCATAAGTTTATTCAGTGTTGTAGGGAAGGTATATGGAAGAATTATTATGGAGAAA
Source organism: Birgus latro (assembly GCA_018397915.1). NCBI lineage: Eukaryota > Metazoa > Arthropoda > Malacostraca > Decapoda > Coenobitidae > Birgus > Birgus latro. Next base: position 118,398 of record JAGKTI010000391.1, read on the forward strand.
GATAGATCAGAATAGAGGCTGCGAAGGATGTCTGTGGAGAAACAACAGGTCACAGAAGAAAAGAAAGAGAGACATGGTGGTGGTGCAAGGAGCTGAAGTAGGCGATAAGTAAGCAGAAAGGATCATTTAATGTATGGCAGAGAACTGGAAGGGAAGAAGACAGAAGAGAATACAATGAAAAGAAAAGAGAGGCAAAGAAAGAAGTGGCCAGAGCAAAAAGGGTGGCCTGGGAAAGTTAGGGTAGAGATCTGAAGAGTGTACAAGGACGGACAAAAATGTTTAAAATTGCAAAGGAGAGGAAAGACATGGAGGGAGCTAAATTTGTAAAGGAAGAAAATAGGGAAATAAAAACTGACGAGGCAGAAATATTGGAAAGGTGGAAGAGGTACTATGAGGGGCTTTTAAATGAAGAAAATAATTATGAGACAGAAGAGATGAGAAAAGTTGTGGGGCCAGTTGCAGTGATAACAGAAGCTGAAGTGGAGATAGTCTTAAAGGAGATGAAGACCGGGAAAGCTCCAGGCCCAACAGGTATTACAGATGATCTGATAAAAAAGGCTGGAAGTACTGGTGTACAAGAACTGACAAGGATTTGTAATAACATCGTAGTAGGAGGACAGCCACCTGAGGACTGGAGAGATAGCTGGACAACACCAATTTATAAAGGCAAAGGAGATGCCCTACTGTGTAGAAAGTACCGAGGAATCAGGCTGTTGAAGCATGGAATGAATATATTCGAAAAGATGCTGGAAGGAAGGCTAAAGCAGATAGTGAAGATAGATAACCAACATTTTGGATTTTGCACAGGTAAATCCACAATAGATGCAATATTCATCATGAGACAGCTGCAGGAAAAGTTTCAACAGAAGAGAAAATGCTTGTACCATATGTTTGTGGACCTGGAAAAAGCTTTTGTTAGAGTACCAAGGAGAGTTATAGAGTGGGCCTTGAGAAGACAGAATGTGCCTGAGACTCATTGCAGCTGTCATGTCTCTCTATATTGATATAAGATCAAAAGTCAAGACAATTGCAGGAACATCAGGAAATTTTGGAATAGGGGTAGTGGTACATCAAGGTTCAGCACTCAGTCCATTGCTGTTTAACACAGTAACAGATGTGGCAACACAGGAATGTAGGGGGGGAAGGCCCATGGGAATTTCTGTATGCTGATGACCTAGTGCTGACAGTAGAGACTAAGGAAGAAGTGGTGGAAATGTTTAATAGATGGAAAAATGGAATGGAGAAGAGGGGAATGAAAATAAATATGGATAAGACAAAGGTAATGGTGACAGGCAAGAAACCGGCAGAAAGATTTCAGTCTGGAAAATGGCCATGTGGATGCTGTGGCAGAGGAGCAGGAGTGTACTCAGTGTTGTACACAGAGTGTAATAAGTGGTGCCATAGAAGGAGTTCAGGTGTGCAGAATTTCAGAGGAGTGCAAAAATTTCCGCTGCCCGGCCTGCATAAGAAGACAGGCGGAAGGAGATGAAGAAGAGGATGCACTGGAGGTGAATGGGGGCACACTACAGGAAGTGCAGCAGTTCTGTTATCTAGATGTATTGGACTGTGAAACGGGGGTGGAGAGATCAGTTAGAACAAGAGTGGCATCAGCATGGTTAAAGTGGATGGAAATAGCTAGCCTACTGGTCAACAAACACATACCACTGAGACACAGAATTAAATATATGAGGCCCGCATTAGACCAGTATTGATATATGGTGCTGAAACATGAGCTTTGACAGATAGACTGATGAACTGATAGTAGAATGTTAAGATACATGGCATGAGTGAGATGGGTGGACAGAGTTTTGAGTGAGGAGGTAGCCAGAAGATGCGGAATGAAGGATCTCGATATCATCTTGAGGCAGAAGCGGCTTAGATGGTTTGTTCACGTGAGGAGGAGTGAGGAAGGGAGCTTTGTGAGAAAAGCAAAGGAACTGGAAGTGATGGGACGTCGACTGCCAGGAAGACCTAAGAAGACCTGGAAAAGTGTTGTAATGCAAGATATGGAAAGACTGGGTACTGGAGAAGATAGGATAAGAAGCAGTGCAGAAAAGCCATCACACGTCCAATCCCAGTTTGAATATGGGAACAGAAGGATGAAAAACGAAGATGATGATGATGATGATGATGATGAGAGATATGAGATATCAGAAGTCCTAGTGAGTGATGACGAGGGTGGCTTTGGGAGTGGCACAGGATATGTGGATCAAATATCTGAAGTGAGACAGATGGTGAAGGATTATGAGAAGGACTATAGGGTGTTTATGGCATTTATAGATCGAGAAGATGCATACAATAAAGCAAGATTTGTGGAAGGTTTTGCATATTGTGGTGCAGATGGTAGGCTGCTACGCCCATCAAGCATTTTTATGGTGGTAGTGAGATGTGCAAGGGTGAACGGGCATCTAAGTGAATGGCTCACGGTCAATGTGGGTGTGCAAAAGGCTGTGTGATGTCCCCACGGTTGTTCAATATATATATATATATATATATATATATATATATATATATATATATATATATTTCTTATATGTGTTCGACTCTGGGCATAGGCTTCACAGCCTGCTATCAAGGCCCAGCAGTCCTCCTACATACCAACACCTCTACATGTCACCACTTCGGCGCTAACACCCACCGTCCATATTGAATACATGCTAGGGCTGTCTCATACAGGACTGGTGTATTGGTATTAGCGGAGGTATTTTTACGACATGTCGGCGGGTCTTCTGGTAGATCAGTAAAGCCTGATTTAAAGAAATTCAAATCCTTAAACTGTTCCCTGCCCCAGCGAGGATTCGAACCTGGGTCCGTCGGAACTGCAAGCCACCTCTCTACCGATCGAGCCAAGATGGGTGATGAGAGAAGTAAAAACACGAGTAATGGAGAGAGGGATGGAGCTGATAATAAATGGTGATGGATGGAATATCGTATGCTGATGATGCAGTGCTACTTGCAAATACTGGACAAGAGCTTGGTAGACTAGTGCAGAATTTTGCTGATGTCTGTGAGCGTTGTGCCTTGACAGTAAATGTAGAAGTGAGTAAAGTGATGGTAATCGATAGAAAGGGTGACTCCCATTGTGATGTTACAGTGGATGGAGAGAGACTAGACTTGGTGAGGTAGTTCAAATATCTGGGTACAGAAAAGAGAGGGATATGTGCAAAAGAATTGGAAAGTAGAGTGGCACAAGGAAGGTAGCTGGTGCTATGAAGGCCTTGATAAGAAACAGAGGCTTGAGTGCTGCAGCTGCACAGGGCTTACATCAAGGAGTGTTAGTGCCAACTTTAACATATGAATGTGAGCCTACGGTGTGGCATGAAAATGGAAAGTCAAGAGTGACAGCAGTGGATATGGGACTGCTGAGGAATATATGTGGAGTACAGAGTGTGGATGGAATACAAAATAACGTGATTCGTGAAAGAAGTGGAGTGAGGAAGTCTGTGGACACCAAAACTGAACAGAGTGTTCTGAGATGGTATGGTCATGTGGAGAGAATGGATAACAATAGAGAGGTGAAAAAGGTATATCTGAATGAATCTGAAGGAGGGAAGAGGTGAGGTAGGCCAAGGAGAAGGTGGAGGGATATGGTGGATGAGTGTGTGAGGAAGAGAGGCATGGAAGTCTGTGAGGCTAGGGGACTGACAAGAGATCAAGCCTGGTTAGATGAATGTTGCGAAAAGTGCATGATCAGGGCTTTGGTCCCCCTTTTGAACGTGAAAGTGTTCGGACTAACTCTATCGGATATGTTTGTGTGAAGCTACAAAACGTGGTGGACGTTTTTGGTTTATCAGATAGAGCCAGGATTCCGGGGGCTTGAATGATCAGTGAACAGAAGTGTGACCCATAGGATCGGGCAAAACTGGGCTGTCTGGAGATTGCTACTCGTCACTCTGCCCTAGGGTGGGAAAGAAGGACCAGATGATGATGATGATGATGATCTAGACAGGGATATAACTGAACATATAGTGAGAGAAACAAACAGATATGCTGCCAAGGTGTGTGAAGAAATGAGAAGGAAAGGAAAAATTATGAGAAAAAGTAGAGCTCTGATGTGGAAGGAAACTAACATTGGGGAGATGTATACCTCTTCAGGTTTGGTCATTTTACAAGGTACAGAAAAGAAGCCTACAATCTACTGATACCACTTCACCAACCAGAAGCTTGCAACACCATTTTTTGCTATGTTAATGAAATATAGCAACTGTTCCAGTAGAGTCTACATATACTGTAAGTTATGTTAAAACCTTACATAATACGGTGTAACTATATTTATATTCCAATCCTGTGGTTGGGGACACCTATACAAAGATTTTTTTTTTCTTACATGCTCCTCAGCAACTGCTGCTGCTGGCTAAGAGTTCTATCTATCTATCTATTGCCAGACGCCACAATCCCGCAAGGGGTGGCCATTTGACTCTGAGTTATTTGTTTTACAGGAAGGGGCACTAACCCTCCACCAACCCACTTGTTGACACGTAGGGAGCACGTATGGTTTGGTTATATGGTTACCACCCAGCGTTGTAAATGGTTTCTTGGTTTACAGGAAACCATTTGGCTTGTCACTCAATGTAAAGCCACCTGTAAAGGAAAGAAAAGCAATAAGAAGTGACAGGAAAGATGGGAGAAATAGGAAGAGAGGAGGGCAGGCTCAGAAAGAGAATGATAAAGGCTAAGGAAGAAGTGTTAATGCAAAAAAAAAAAAAAAAAAGGTAAAATACTGGAAATGGGTAAAGGTACCAAGAGGCCATCACTGAATTATCTGATGGGTAATGAGCCACTCAAAAGCGAGAGAAGAAGTACCTGGGAGTGATGGTCAAGGATAATTTGTCGCCCAAAAAACACAAACAAGGCTGTTAGAGAGACACATAAGCTCTTGACAAACATAAGAGGGGTATTTCAATACATGGATGAGATGATGAAAAAATTGACAGTGGCTATGATCCACCCCGGATTGGAATATGCAGCGACAGTTTGGTCCCCACATAAAAAGAAAGATATAAACAAGATCGTGAGAATACAAAAAACAGCAACCAAGATGGTCCCTAGCCTGACAGATCTACCGTAAAAGGAAAAATAAGGAAAGCTGGGTCTGCCTTTCTTAGAAGAAAGAAGAAAGAGGGGTGACATGATTGCAGTGTTCAGGGCTATGATGAGAGTAGAAAAACTGACAGAGAATTTCTGTTTGTATGGGATGAGAAAGCAACAAGGAGACATCAAATGAGACTGAAAAAGCCAAGTTCCTTGAAGGATATCAAGAAATGCAGTTTTCCATATACAGCAAACCCTTCATACGCCGAACTATATGGGGCTCTACCCTGGTTCGAATTACCGATTTTTCTGGCTTACCGAATTTTCACCCCCCCCAAAATTGCTAAATTACCGAATTTTCACCCCCCCAAATTGCTAAGACAATATCTATTACTTGTCCTTTCAACACTAAATTAAAGAAGCATATATAAATACTGCAAATAAGTTATGACAAAAAACAATTTAGTGCATTTAATATACATTCAACCCCTTCAGTGCTGGGTGTATTTTCATTTTGTTCTTGCTGCCACCAGACAATTTTAGTCAGTGTAGGCTGGATCTGTGGAAGTGCACGGGGTTGGTACAGCCTTCGTTAGCCCCTTCAATATGTAAGTCCAGTCCTGAGTGCCATAAAATCGGCTAGAAGAAGCGTAAATAAAGTAGAAACTACTTATTACCTGTCTTCTTAACACTAAAGTAAAGGAGCATATACAGTGTATAAATTAATAAAGAAAGACAAAAAGAAAGAATTCAGTGCACATAATTTGCCTTTCGTCAGAGGCAGTAGATTCGTCTGCAGTTTTTGTTTTGGAGACGGAGGTGGTGGAAGTGGTTGAGTTCACACTTAAACGTAAATTCTAAAAAGTACCCAGTATTTATTTCACTCTACATTAAGAACTAAACTTAAATGTAATCACTGTAATAGACTGCATAACACCCTTTGTTAGAGGCAGTAGATTCTTCAGCAATTTGTTTTGTTTTGGAGACGGAGGTGGTGGTGGAGGTGGTTGAGTTCACACTTTCATGTAAATTCTAAACAGTACCCAGTATTTATTTCACTCTATATTAAGAACTAAACTTAAATGTAATAACTGTAATAGACTGCAGTGTAACACCTTTCATTAGAGGCAGTAGATTCTTCGGCAATTTGTTTTGTTTTGGAGACGGAGTTGGTGGAGGTGGGTGAGTTCACACTTTAATGTAAATTCTAAACAGTACCCAGTATTTATTTCACTCTATATTAAGAACTAAACTTATATAATCACTGTAATAGACTGCAATGTAACACTTTCAGTAATAATAGTACTGAACTTTAATCATGATCACTACACTACGTCACACGCGCACATTTTTTTTTTTTTTTTTAGCTTAATTCCTTTACGACTAGAGGTGCCAGTATCACTTCTTTTAAGCTTTGAACCTTCCATGGCAAGGCAGAAGGCAAAAGGATAGCACTGCTCAGCACTAGATGACAGTAAGAATGGCGCAACTACCGTCTCCAAAAGCAAGCAGCAGGCTGGCGCCACGTGTCCGCCTGGCGCCATTTCTCCCCCTACTTTCGCATTTCGTCCTACTTTCATACGTGGTCTCGGCCTGAGTTTGGCTAACTGTAGATTCCGGCTTCTAAAAGTTTGGCTTATGCAAGGTTTACTGTAGATGCAATGACCTGTGGAATAACCTGGACAAAGAGACCATCCAGTCCTAAAACTTAACCAAGTTCAAAGCAAAGTTTGACGTTGAGACATGGAGACGGAACCCCATAATTGTTGCTCATTTCCTGTATATCACAACTAGGTAAACACACACACACACACACAAACGAGCAGCCAGAGCGAGAAGACGTGTCTCAAACCACCTCTCAATGAAATCAACAACCTTAAGTAGTTTTCAGGAATTGTCCTGTCTCCTTCAGTCTTGCTTAAAAATTGAAATATTGCAAGTTATTATAGTCTACCAAAAATGTAAAGAACTATTGTCAGTAAGTATACATGAATGTTTTGTAGGAATCTTGGGAACAGCTGTTCAGTTTAGTACTGCAACCGACCTCAAACATGGCTGACAATGTAAACATTGGGGAACAGAAATTTTCAGGATTTGACTGTGAAACAAATGTTATGGATTTGGTCAAAACGTTGATTATGAGAATTAGTGAACTAGAAAGGAAAGTGGAGGATCTAGTATCAAGAAACATGCTTGAAAATACCAAGAATACTATACAGAGTTTGATACAGGCCAATGAGACAGTGAACCAGGAGATCAAGAATTTGAAATGAGAAAATATTGAATTAAGGAGAAAACTAGAAGAAAGCAGTAACAAAACAGAGAAGGTAAGTAGTGTGTTAGAAGAGCAAGAGGAAAAGTGGCCACATGTGGAAGAAGAACAGAAAGAAGTGGTCAGCTTAAGGGAAATTATTCAGGAGGAAAGGGAAATGAACAAGAAAAAATGGAAGAAAATGTAGTGAAAATATTGAAGAAAAGAGAGAAAATAGTGAGAGAAACAGTGGAAAGGAACAGATGTGTCGTAATATTTGGAAACAGGGAGGAGGAAGAAAAAGTTAGGTCTGTGAGACTCGAGAGAGACTCGAATTAGGTGAGGAAAATATTGGGCAAGATCGATCCCGAAGGAAACAGGTGGGAAAAAGAAACTGAGGAAGTAAGGAGGATAGGGCCATATAAGAAAGAGGAAGCAAGACCAATTAGAGTTAAGATATCATCAGAAGGTGTAGTAAATGATATACTTAAGATGACCTGGAAACTAAGTAAAGAGGCAGGGATGGAATATATTATAGTAAGAAAAGATTTGAATAAAGAAGAAAGAGAAGTTTTAAAATCTTTGAATGACCAAGTAAAGGAAAAAAATGACAGGAGAACAGAGGAAGAATGTAAAACTTTTTTTTTGGAGAGTGATGGATATGAAAGTAAGGAAGTGGTATGTGAGGAACTAGATGTGAAGGAAACAAGGGGGATGGATATGAATATGAAAAAGAGAAGAACGAGTAAAGATAAAAACACTGCAGCAAATCTTAGTATCATGTACAGTAATGTAGATGAGTTAATATCTAAGAAAGGGAAAACTGAAGACTATATAAATGAAAGTAAACCTGAAATGGTTTGCTTGGTAGAGACTAAATTGCCCCGAGATGTCGATACAAAATTATTTGGATGGAACAATTTTAACATTTGGAGGAAGGACAGAGAAGGTAAGTTTGGGGGAGGTATAATGATATTAACCAGTAATGATCTAAGAGCAAAGAATATAGAAATTGAAAATACCATGACTGAATTTTTGGAAGTTGCAATAGAGGACAGTTATGGAGAAAAAATAGATGTAATAGTATTTTATATGCCCCCCAAAACTTGGGCATGGACGAAGGAAGATTACGAACAGTTAATAAGAGAATCCATTATTAGGCTAAAGATGTTAATTGAACGAAGAAATAGAATAATAATAATGGGAGATTTTAACTGTAGAGAAGTTGATTCTGAGAAATAAATTAATGGAATTGGTGATGGAAAACATGTTAACCCAACTGATCAAAGAAAATACAAGAATCAGGGGTGACGACGAACCATCCAGGCTCGACCTAGTATTCACAAAGGACCCAAATGATGTGAGGTACATAACCTACCAATGCCCCTTTGGTAAAAGTGATCATCTGGTAATTGAGATGGAAGTGGTAGGAGTAAGGGAAGGAGAAAGAGATGAAAAACACAGAGAAAATACAGTAATCACTCTACTATCCGGATGACCACTATCCGGTTACATCATTGTCTGGACATCGTAGGCTGATGACTGAACCCCAAAATGCCCCAAAAAATCCGGAAAAAATCAGTTTTTTTTTTTACCACGTCAATTTGAATTTCCTGCGCGCCCCAACCAGCTGTGTTTTCGCACCTCCCACCTCTCACTGGGCTCATTTCCCGCTCAGCTGCCAGTTCATGAAGTCGCCCTCAACATGGTTCCTGAAGTGCTTGTTTTTGTGGTGATTCCCTACCTCCTGCAGGGCTTGGTGCTGCTCTGCACCTTCTTCATCGTGTGTGTGATATGGCCCCGCTGCTTGAGAAGAGGAAGAAAGTGGTTCTGACTCTGGAGAAGATGCGGGAGATATTGGAGAAGGCGGACGCCGAGTGGCCGACATCACGGATCCTATGTGAATTCAACCTCCCTCGCTCTACTTTGTTTGATATCAAGAGGTCCCGAGACAAACTACACCAGTACACGGCTGATTTCGCTTCGAAAACCAGACAAAACGTGGAGAGGAAGATGATGTTTACTCCTAAGTATGCAGACATTGACATTTCCACGCTCATCTGGTATCGACAACAACGTGCTGCTGGTGTGTTGGTACGTGGAACGGAGCTGAAAGCTGCTGCCGAGAAGTTTGCAAGGCTTCACGACACCCCAGACTTCAAGGCATCTGAAGGTTGGCTCTTCGTGTTCAAGTTACAACACAGACTTACCAATCGTTAGGCCCATGATGAAGCTGTGGACGCCAACGACGATGGAACAGAAGAGTTTCAGCAGAAGGTGAAGGGCTTGATTGACAGGGAGGGCCTCACTCTTGGTCAAGTCTACAACGCTGACGAAACTGGCCTATTCTATCGTTTAGTGCCTACAAACACTCGCTGAGGAGACGGAGAAGCGTATATTTGGCCGCAAGCTCTCCAAGCAACGGGTGTCTGCTTTGTGCTGTGCCAATGCTAACGCCATGCACTGGCTCAAGCCCGTTATTGTTGGAAGTGCAAAGCAGCCTCGGTGCCTTCGTGGGTTAATGGATGTCCTTCCTGTCATGTGGTATCATTCTCTGAAGGCTTGGTTCACAACCAAGATCTTCAGAGATTGGTTTCACCAACACTTTGTTAAGGAGGTCATTCACTATCAGACGGAGACACTGAAAATCCCACGCAGCCAGGTAAAGTCCCTCCTGATTCTAGACAATGCACCTGCGCATCTGTCTGAGACGGAGTTGGTAGCTGAAAATGGCCGCATTAGGTGTCTGTTTTTGCCACCTAATACGACTGCTCTCATCCAACCAATGGACCAGGGAGTGATTGTGGCAGCAAAGAGGCTCTACCGACGGAAGTTTTTGGACGAGGTGTTGGTTGTCTACAAGGACGAGGACGATCGCAGGGAAGGACGAGACATACGAAGACATCAAACTGTTGAAAACCTTCGCCGCTACAACCTCAAGTCTGCTATCTACAACTGGGTCAGTGCATGGAAGGAAGTCTCTGTCAAGACTCTAGAAAATGGTTGGTCTCGTCTGCTTCATGGAAGCGACGTGGTGCACAATTTTTCAGGTTTTGAGGTGGATGACTTCCATGCAAGGCTTCGTGTGGGTGGAGACAATGTGGATGTCAACGATGTGCGTGAGTGGTTGGATGACGATGAGGGCGATCCTGGGTATCAGATCTTGTCTGATATAGAGATCGCATCTTCCGTTGCCAGTACGAATACCCAGCAGGAAGATTCCGATGAGGACAGCGAAGATGATGCGGAGTCTTCACGGCTCGTCACTACTCCAGTCATCCCCAAGCTAAGCGCACTCCGGGAACATGTGGAGTTCGTCCTTGACTACCTAGAACACCCGGACTGCGACACGGTGATGGGTCCCTTGGGACTTGTGGATGAAGTGCGAGATTTCAGGCAGCGCATCATTAATTGTCAGAATCGTCGTTGCTTGCGTCAATCAACCATTGACAGTTTTTTCAGGCCCGTCAACCCCGCCGTGCTCAACCCTCGCTCCACACCATTGCCTCACCAAGACAGGCCTTCTAGCTCCGAGCCACAGCCCAGCACATCAGGCACGGCGGAGTCACCATTGGATGTGAGTTTGCGGCTGTCTTCAGAGTCCTCTGCAGTGGATAGCGTATCACTACATCCCACCAAGTAGCCCCTAGGCCGCCTCCGTCAGGTAATCTCAGACTCTGACAATGACTAAATTCTCCAGGACTCGTCACTAGACCACACGGAAATTTACAGTTATGTGAAGTGATGTACAGTGCACTGAAGTGATGTGATGCTAGATTTTATTAACTGGAAAGGAAACGTTGTGGGAAGTGTTGGTGAGAAGTGCTGGTGAGTGTAAAGTGAAGTGGAAGTGCCAAGGATTCTATGAATTCTTGCAGGTGCCTCAGGTGCACCTTCATACTGTCAGAGTCTGGGAGGACGGAGCGGGTTATACATCAGGACGGAGGCATCATTCTCGTAAGTACCCTAACTTCATCAAAATTCCTTGTTTTGTTCTTCCCATATCATTAATCTCATGCATAGACTGTGTGAAAGATGATTTCCATAATGATTTTCATGTCTAACCTGTTTTCAGCATGCTGTAAAGTGGTAAAAAATTCCCATAAATGTAAATCATAATTTCCTGCTTTCAATTTATTCTTTCAAGCATGGTTACCAATAGTATTGAAGTGCACCAGCTGTGAAAAAGGTGAATGCCATTGAGTTTCATGTCCAGTACCTACACTAAGCTGCCAATTCAGTGAACAGCTGTGCCTAACTTACTTCAAATTCATCTTTTTTGGGTTAAATTACCAGAGCACTTCTTTGTGACTAGCACTATATGCTGGTGTTAATCTATTGCTATAACTCTGTACTAAGGCTCTACATCCTTACCAGAGCACTTCTTCGTGACTAGCATTATATTCTGGCGTTAATCTATTGCTACGACTCAGTATTCAAAATGGAGAGATGGCAATTTCAGGCCAGGTTAGAGTAGAATAGGTACAGATTTCCTCTGTTGAATAAAGTGGTTACAAAGTACGTTAATAATAATAATAATGGTAATAATGGTAATAATAATAATAATAATTATAACCCAGATACATCCATGGCACCGTTTAGAATTAATATATGGACTCGCGATGGGGAGAAAATGAAAAAATGTATAAGGGACAGTTTTATTTTCCATTTCCATTTAGTTCACGGGGGAAAAAGTTGTGTTCCCGCCGTAATAATATTTACATTTTCGACAGGAATAAAAATTGCAGAATGTTTCTCACGTCCATAATCACAAGGAAAAATATAGTTGTGGAATATGATGTAAAAAGCTTATGAAATCCTGGTTGGTGCTAATCTTGTTAATCTCTTACTATATCTGTGTCTATCTGTGTCTATCTCTCTTTGTCTATGTTGTCTGTGTAATCTCTTCAGTACGATGATCTTTTATATATTTTAAATCAGACCATCGCTAAGCAATTTTACAGTACTTCGAAAGGATGTCCATAGCCCATTCGATTTCATCTCAGAAGAGAAGAGCCATAAGCTTTTGAAAGCTGGCAGCTGATTGGTTGTCCGAGTGTATAATAGTAACGGTGTATTTTAAATAAATTTTATAAGTGTAACAATGACCGTTTGATGATAAGATTTCTCACATAAAATATACATACAGTTATTTGCATAGATTATTTTAATCACGAGGCCTTACAAAGTCTGTCGGCTGGCTTAGATACGTGGGAACTTCTCAGTTCTGGTGCCAAATTAAAGTTTTACGAGTACGTACCTTCATTTTATCCCGTGTTTAGGCAGGTAGATTGTCAGTACTATAGCATTATGATAAAGGCATCGTAATTTCAGTGAAATATAACATCCCTGAATTTTGATGAATGACTGGTAAACATAGGGATGGGATGGGGAAGGGTGCAGGTGGGGGGATGTAGGCCACTTGTGGAAACTGCAGCAAGCCAAGAGAGGCAGGAACTGGGATGTTGTGCCCTAAGCAGACGAATTTCCGATTTTACTTGAGAGCGGTTTGCCATCGCATCAGTTTACATTATGCTTTCTACTTTTGCATCCATTTATACTTTCCACTTTGGCATCATCGTGATAATTTTTCTATCTCTTTAGTTTCGAATATCTGGTTACAACAGCTGTGACAAGATGTATTGGCAGCGGGATATTGAAAAGCGACAGGTGACATACAGCTTTTTCACCTGTGCAAACCAGCCTTTCATCAAAATTCAGGAATTATGCCATATTTCACTGGAATTTCGATGTCTTATTTGGTTAGATTTTACATAGTGTCACAGTAATGACAGTTTACATTAATTTATCTGAACATGGGGCAAAAAATCAAGTATCTTAAAAATTTGTTGGAAAAGTGTTGATGTGCTACGAGAACTGAAAGTTCCCATGTATCTAGGCCTCATTTTTGAAATAATGATGAATTCATGCTTTGTGTTCATTATTTTAGTGCACCAGCTGTGAAAAAGATGAATGCCATTGATTTTCATGTCCGGTACCTAAACTAAGCTGCCAACTCAGTATACAGCTGAGCCTAACTTACCTCAAATTCATCATTTTTGGGTTAAATTTAAATGAATGCATGCTTTGTGTTCACTATTTTAGTGCACCAGCTGTGAAAAAGGTGAATGCCATTGATTTTCATGTCCGGTACCTAAACTAAGCTGCCAACTCAGTGAACAGCTGTGCCTAACTTACCTCAAACTCAACCTTTTTGGGTTAAATTTAAATGAATTCATGCTTTGTGTTCATTATTTTAGAGCACCAGCTATGAAAAAGGTGAATGCCATTGATTTTCATGTCCAGTACCTAAACTAAGCTGCCAACTCAGTGAACAGCTATGCCTAACTTACCTCAAATTCATCCTTTTTGGGTTAAATTTAAATGAATTCATGCTTTGTGTTCATTATTTTAGTGCGCTAGCTGTGAAAAAGGTGAATGCCAGTGAATTTCATGTCCGGCGCTTACTTTCAGCATGCTATATTCTGGTGAACACTTTTGCCATACCTAACTCTTATTGACCATTTTTCTGGTAACAATTTACATCATTTACTGTATTTGATGCTTTGTATCCAATAATTTAGTGCATAAAATGTGAGAAAAGATGATCTTCATAGTGGACGCCATGTCCGATACTAACTTACACTAGGCTGTAAACTCAGTGAACACCTATGCCTTACTTAACTCAGATTCATCATTTTGGGGTTAAAATAAAAAGAATTCTTGCTTTGTGTTCATGGTTTTAGTGCATAAAAAGTGAGAAAGGGTGATTTTCATAGTGATTTCCATGTCCGATACTTACTTACACTATGGTGGCAAGTTGTGAACACCTATGCCTTACTCACCTCAAAATCATCATTTTTTGGTTAAAATTCAAATAATTCATGCTTTGTGTGCATTATTTATGTGAAAAGGGACTTAAATAAGTGCTATGCATGTCCGGTAGGGAGGTAGGTAGGTGGTTTTCTGATTTTGGTTAGGATAGGGTCATAAATGACCGGTACGGAAGCTTCAGGACCACAATTCGGACAAGACCACTGTCCGGTCATGCCTTTGGCTCTATTACGTTGGATAGTAGAGGGACTACTGTATATACAATTATGGGAAGGCAAACTTTGCTTCCCTGAGGAACTTTTTCCAAAATGTAGACTAGAGTAAAATGAATACAATCACAAATGTTGATGAGCAATATGAGTTTTTGACAGAAGTATATAAAACAGGAGTTACTAAGTATGTCCCAAAATTTTCTGCAACTATGGAAAAGAAGAAAGAATGGTTTAACAACAGATGTAGGATGGCACAAGTGGCAAGAATAAAAGCATGGAATAAAGTGAGAAGAAGGTATAGTGAAAGGGCTTGGGAGGAGTACAAGCAGGTAAGAAATGAATATGTGAGGGTACGGAGAGAAGAGGAAAGGAAGTACGAAAAAGATGTTGCATCTAACGGTAAACAAGAGCTGAAACTATTTAATAGGTTTGTAAATGGCAAAATGAAAGTTAAGGACAGTATAATATGACTGAGGGATGGTGATGAAACATATGAAAGAGAGGAAGACTTGTGTGAAATAATGAACAACAAGCTGCAGTCAGTTTATGTATTGGAAGACGAATTTAGGGAGCCTGAAATGGAACCCAGGCTGATGGGAATGGCCGAAATTACAGATGACATGAATGAGGTGCTACAGCTGATGAAGGATTTGGATGTGAGAAAAGCAATGGGACCAGATGGTGTGGCTGGATGGATCCTGAAGGAATGTGCCTGACCAGTTAGCGTGGCCAGTTTATGTCATCATCAAGACCTCGCTTAAAGAGCAAGTATTGTGCCAATCTTCAAGGAAGGAGATAGGGAGGATCCACTTAATTATAGACCTGTGTCACTTACTAGTCTTGTTTGTAAAATCTGTGAGAAAATTATTAGAAAAGGATGGATAAAGTATTTAGAAGAAAATGAAGTGATAACACCAAGACAGTTTGGTTTTAGGGAAGGAAGATCATGTGTTACTAACCTATTAAGTTTCTACAGTAGGGTAATAGATGTCATACAGGAGAAAGGGATGGGCGGACTGTGTCTATCTGGATCTTAAGAAAGCATTTGACAGGGTGCCCTATGGAAGGCTACTGTGGAAGTTGAAGACCTTTGGAGGGGTGCATGGGAAACTATTAAAGTGGATGGGAGATTATTTGATAGGAAGGCAGATGAGAACACTTATAAGAGACAAGGTTTCACAATGGAGAGATGTGACTAGTGGAGTACCCCAGGGCTCTGTCCTGGCCCCTATAATGTTTCTGATATATGTAAATGATTTGCCAGAAGGTTTGAATAGTTACATGAGTATGTTTGCAGAGGATGCTAAAATTATGAAACATATTAAATGTATTAGTGGTAGGTGGTGGCGACCATCATCCACTCACTTGATGTAGTGCTGCCTACTTCTTCCTTAGCCTTTATCATTCTCTTTCTGAGCTTGCCCTCCTCTCTTCCTATTTCTCCCATCTTTCCTGTCACTTCTTATTGCTTTTCTTTCCTTTACAGGTGGCTTTACATTGAGTGACAAACCAAATGGTTTCCTGTAAACCAAGAAACCATTTACAATGCTGGGTGGTAACCATATAACCAAACCATACGTACTCCCTACGTGTCAACAAGTGGGTTGGTGGAGGGTTAGTGCCCCTCCCCGTAAAACAAATAACTCAGAGTCAAATGGCCACCCCTTACGGGATTATGGCGTCTGGGGATAGATAGATAGATAGAATAAATGTATTGATAAATGTAAAGAACTGCAAGAGGACTTGGACAAACTCCACAGCTGGAGCCAGACTTGGAAAATGGATTTTAATGCCAAGAAGTGTCATGTATTAGAAATGGGAATAAGTGAAAGAAGACCGGACTGGACATATAAAATGGGCAATGAGATAATTAGTAAAAGAAAGGATGAGAAAGCCTTGGGAGTGATTATTCGGGATGACTGGTCACCAGAAAAGCATATAAACAAAATCAGTGAGGGAACTTATAGATTATTGACTAATATGAGAGTGGCTTTTAATTATATGGATGAGGAAATGTTGAGGGAGTTGATAGTGACCATGATAAGACCGAGGTGGTATGGTCACCTCATTTGAAGAAGCATATTGATAAACTAGAAAGGGTTCAGTGGATGACAACGAAGATGATATTATGTTTAAGGGAACTCACCTATGAGGAGAAATTGGAAAAACTGAAGTTACCAACACTGCGTGAGATAAGGAAAAGAGGTGACTTGATCACGACATTTAGAAATGTAAGAGAATTGGAAAGGGTGGATACAGAGGATCTTTTTGTGTTGGATGATGGAAGAACAAGAGGTCATGGCTTCAAGTTGAAGAAACTAGATGTCTTAATGATCTCAAAAGGTTCAGTTTCCCAAACAGAAACATAAGTATTTGGAATGACTTAGATGAAGAGGTGGTGCAGGTGAAAAACATTCATGTATTTAAAACTAGATTAGATGAATGTAGATATGGAGGCAGGACAACACGAGCTTAGCTCAATTCCTGTATACTAAAAATAGGTAAATACACAGACAGACAGACAGACAGACACACACACACACACACACACACACACACACACACACACACACACACACACACACACATATGCGGCAGTAGTGTGGTCCCCACACAAAAAGAAAGATATAAACAAGATTGAGAGAATACAAAGAACAGCAACCAAGATGGTCCCCAGATTGGCAGATCTGTCATATAGTGAGAGGCTAGAAAGGCTGGATTTGCCATCCTTAGAGGAAAGGAGAGAGAGGGGGTGACATGATTGTAGTGTTCAGGACCATGATGGGAGTAGATAAAATTGATAGAGAAGATCTGTTTTTATGGGATAAGAGAGCAACAAGAGGACATGGACTGAAACTGAAGAAGCCGCGCTGCTTGAAGGACATCAAGAAATATAGTTTTCCGTATAGAATAGACTGTGGAATAGACTGGACAAAGAGATCGTCCAGTCTAAAAACTTAAACGAGTTTAAAGCTAAATTTGACTTATTGAGAAACAGAGACGGGACCCCACGAGCATAGCTCATTTCTTGTATATCACAATTAGGTAAATACACACACACACACACACACACACACACACAGAGCTGCAAGAGGACTTGAATGAACTCCATAACTGGAGCCTGACTTAGAAAATGGAGTTNTCGTCCAGTCTAAAAACTTAAACGAGTTTAAAGCTAAATTTGACTTATTGAGAAACAGAGACGGGACCCCACGAGCATAGCTCATTTCTTGTATATCACAATTAGGTAAATACACACACACACACACACACACACACACACACACACACACACACACACACACACACACAGAGCTGCAAGAGGACTTGAATGAACTCCATAACTGGAGCCTGACTTAGAAAATGGAGTTCAGTGCCAAGAAGCATCATGTGTTACAAATAAGAGTGAGTGAATAAAGACCAAACTGGGTATACAGTATAAAACAGGCAGTGAGATAATTAGCACAAGAAAAGAAGAGAAGGATTTGGGAGTGATTATAAAAGATGGCCTGTTACCAGAAAAGCATATATATCATCACTTTTTGGATATATAAAATGGGCAGTGAGATAATTAGCATAAGAAAAGAACAGAAGACTTGGGAGTGATTATAAAAGATGGCCTGTCACCAGAAAAGCATATAAACAGAGTCATTGGAGGAACATTTGAATTACTGACCAACACGAGAGTGGCTTTTAATTCTACGGATAAAGAAATGCTGACGGAGTTGATAATGTCCATGATAAGACCAAAACTAGAATATGCTGCAATTATATGGTCACCTCATTGGAAAAAGAATGTTGATAAACCGGAGAAGGTACAACGGATGGCTACGAGAATGATACGATGCTTAAGGGAAGTGACCTATTAGGAGAGACTGGAAAAAATGAAGTTACCAACACTGCGTGAGAGAAGGGGAAGAGATTTGATTTTGATATGAATAGAAATGTAAGAGGACTCGAAGGGTGGATAGAGAGAGAATCTTCTTGTACTGGACAATGGAATAACAGGAGGTCATGAATTTAACCCGCCAAGTCCCACCGACGTATGATACACGTCGCTACTTTTTTCTGCGGACAGACCCAACGACGTGCATCGTACGTCACTCAATTGCAAGGCCCATTGTGTGCCCATTTTTCAACATTTGCTGGTGATTGTTGGTAGGCTTATGTGAGAGACCTTCCTCTACCTGCTGTCAAGCAGGGATATTGCCTGACCCCACCTAACCCCCCCTCCCCCCCACACTGGGCAATTCACCTGTTAGCTGTAACCTGGCCAGTAAAGATATGTTGCCCCACGGTCTCTCCAATGACGAAATTCACGGTGGAAGTGATTCCTAAGGTAGAGGACAAAGAAACAAAGAAGCTAGAGGTAGAAACAAACAAAAGTGATGAGGTGGTAATGTCGTAAAGGAAGGTGCCATATACTGGGGTTTTGGGTGAGTGAACAATGCTTATAAATGCCTATATTATTGTGTGAAAACCAATATAGACTTGTACTACATATAAATTCGTACCAAGTAAATGAAATAAATACGTAATTTAAAGTGGCTTGAATTAGTTAACCCTTCCATAGCTCGTTTTCTTTAGCCAGGTACCCTGAAAAAGAAGGAAAACGTAAGGTTGAGTGACACCTGTATCAACATTTCTAACTCCAGGATCACGATTTCTCTATGAATTTTCGATGTTTCTCACCAAAAGCAAAGGTTTCAGCCAAAAAACAAAAAGTTGAAAATCAGTCGGGACCTGGAGGTAGGCTGGGTAAAAAACTGGTCGGGACTGGACAGGTTAAAATGAGGAAGAGCAGATGCCTTAGTGATATTAAAAGTCTGCTTCCCAAACAGAAGTATAAGAACTTGGAATGACTTAGACAAGGAGGTGGTGAAAGCAAATGCAAAACAACTGGATAAAGGTAGATATAGAGACAGGGCAATACAAGCTTAGCTCAATTTCTGTATACTGCAAATAAGCACGGATGCACGTACACACACACACTGGAACTGGACAGAGTGGACATGTGTCGCTGCGCTCTGCTCCGCTGAAAAGTACCTAAGTGTATCTAGAAATGAGTCAAGCTCCGTGCTAATCTAATTATAAATGGTTGTAGATTAAGAAGAAATGAGGAAGTGCCGTCCAAAGGAAGTATATCAAGTGATCAGAGCCTTAAGGAGTTTGCTGTGTTAGCCGCTGAGTTGGTAAACAAACAAGCCCCGGATAAATTCCAACACTGACGGAACGGAGATGCTAAACTGCAAGTAGACAGTATATTCTATAAGAAGAGGAAGGGAAACACAGACCTAGTGGAACTGGATACACTTAATAAACTAGCAAAGAAAGTGAACAGATTGGAACAAACATTCAAACTTGAATTGGATGAAATAAGGAAGGAACTATACCAACAAAAGGGAAAAAATGAGGAACTGGTAAAGGAATTAAACAGAAAAGATGCAACAATAGATAAGCTGCAGGATCAGGCAGACATTCTGAGGAAGAAAATAAATGAAATGGGAAATATAGTAGTCACCCATGAAAGCTTTCTGAAGGAGTACAAAAATGATAAAGACATAATTAGATAAGCAGGTAATCTGATAGAGCAAAGTAGAGACTTTGATGAGAAGATAACTCAGGCAAAAGAAGTCAAGATCTAAAAAACAAGACTGAAGCAAAAGACATGACAAGAGCGGTGAAAGACACAAGGAAAAACCCAAGGCTGATAAAGAAAACAGCTGGGATTAACAGACCTATAGTCATCACTGGTACAGATGAAGAAGAAACAAGAAACAGAATCACCAGAAATAACATGGAGACTGTAAATATAATGAATATATTGATAGTAGTATCAGACGAAATCTGTGAGAAAGATGTAGAGGAATTTAAGAGATCAGGGAAATATGAGAAGACCAAGTCAAGGCCCCTGAAAGTAAACTTCCAAAGTGTGAACACTGTACAAGAGGTATTAAAAAATGCTAACAAACTTAAGGAATCAGGGGAGTACAAAGAACTGTGGATAAAAAGGTGCCCAACTCAAGAGGAAAAGGAATTATTAAAGGAAAAGAGGGAAGAAGCAAAAAGGATGAATGATGCAAGATCAGATGAAGAGAGAAGTAATTTTTTTTTACAAAGTAGTAGGACTGCAAGTAAAAAAAAAAAAAAAATGGCACATATACAGTAGGGATTAAATAAAAGTAAGATAGCAGACTCAACCAATGTCAGATATGTAAACAATATGACTAAGATAATGTACTCAAATGTAGATGGGATGGTATCCAAATTATTAGAGATAAAAGACTATATCAAAGAAAATGAGCCTCATATTATTTGTCTATCAGAAACAAAATTAACCCCAGGGATATCAAACGACTCATTAAATTTGGATGAGTACAATATTTGGTGAAAATTTAAAAAAAGGAGGAGGAGTTATCATACTACAGGCCTGAAAGTCTACAATTTATCTTACCAGCCAAGAAAAATTTTTACTAGCCAGAGGAAATTTAACAAATAAGTTGCCAGCTTGAAAGTTATTTATTATAGCCCAGGATGAAAATAAATAAAAGATATGCTTGTATATAAACATAAATGTGGAATTTACATACCGTATACAAATTCCATATTTATTGCTTAAAATAACGAACCTCATCTTTTATTGTCTGAGCAATCGTATGCACCAGTTCTGCAGCTTTCACATGGTTGGCATAATTGGTTGTGATGGGCACACCATTATCATTTTTTTTTTTTTTTTTAGTTAAAAAATGGGTTAAAATGTAGTAAATGGAAGTTCTTCCTTTGCCAGCATATATGCAGTGGTGATTTTCATTTTTAAATCTTCAAAATCCTGATCTTCTTCTTTCTTTTGGTGACGTTGGAATGTCTTGACTACGTTTCCTTGACCTTGGCGATTTAATTCAGCATCACACAGTTCAGTATGCTTCTTGCTCTTGCCATGGTAAATTATGTTTTGTTTTTTAAAATTCTGAGATCCAGGCAAGAAATCCGTTTTGCCTGCTGCAGTTGGATTTTTCATGCCAATGGAACATTTCAATTTGTTTTCGTTTTCATCATACACATGCCACGTAAATTCTTTCTTCCATTTTGGCAGAAATGTACTCTGTGGTGCTTTTTGGGGGGAGGCGACGAGATTGAAGTTGACATCGAGGGATTTATACGGTTCATGTTGGAAGCAAGCGATGCTACTCCTCGTCAGCTGACTACGGCCATACTGAACATGTCAACAGCGAGTGAGAGACAGTGTCTAGCGACTGTTATGATGGCAAGCTGTTTTTAATAGAGCTGCCAGATTAATTTTTTTTTTTTTTAAATATTTTTATCATGATGTTTCTTACTATGAAGTAGTAGTTAAAGAAACAAATTTTATTAAAATTTTATATATAAAACTTCAACTTGCCACTGGTGAGTAAGAAAAAATTTTTACCTGCCATGTAATTTATTTACTCGCCATGGCGAGTAAAATACTCGCAACTTTCAGGCCTGTACTAACAGAAAAAAAAACTCCAAGTAAAAGAGACAGAAATAGACATACCCTCACAAGTAGAATTAGTTGCAGTAGAGATTAGTACATCAGAAGGTATAATAATTTGTGGCAAATTTATATATGCCACCCAAGACAAACACATGGGATAGAGGTGAATATGAGGACCAGGCAGAAAAAACAAATCAGAGTTTAAGAACCCTACAATATACAGAATGGAAGACAAATCTGAAAGAATTATACTAAAATGAGATTTTAACACAAATATTAAACTGAAGTACTTCAGATGTAAAAAGCCATGAAAATGAAGATTTTGGATCTTATACAGGAGTTTTTTCTAACACAGCAGGTAAAGGAGAACACTACAAAGAGAGGACCAGAAGACCCCTCATTATTAGATCTCATATTTACCTAGCACAAAAATGAAACTACAGTACAATCTGTCACCCCTATTCGGCAAAAGTGACCATGCAGTACTAGACTACAATTTCACGATAGCATATGATACAGTTAGAGGTAGGCTAACCTACAAAAAGGGTAACTATCATGACCTAAAGGAGTACAGTATAACCTCACTACAATGGACTTCAGTACACCGGAATTCACTTTTCTCAGAGTCAGGGAGCCAACTGGAATTATTTCTTATATATCAGGAAAACTCCGGAAAAGCTAAAAGCAGTCCGGACTGCCTAACCTCATGGCGGGGTGGCCATAATTGTCCGTGTGGTTTGTGTGTTCGTGTGTTGGTTGGTGGTAGGCTGACAGCA
This sequence comes from Birgus latro, assembly GCA_018397915.1. Taxonomy (NCBI): domain Eukaryota; kingdom Metazoa; phylum Arthropoda; class Malacostraca; order Decapoda; family Coenobitidae; genus Birgus; species Birgus latro. The sequence continues at coordinate 140,976 of JAGKTI010000391.1, forward strand.
TAGCTTTTGTTCTAAGTGTACAGTACAGTAGGCGCGGAAAGTGTTGACGCCATCTTAAAAAAGAAAAACATTCTTGTGGTTAGCAAGGAGAAACAAATAAATTAACACTCACCATTGAATTTAGTATTTACTGGCATTCCCCTTCACCTTTATTATCTTCTTAAGGCATCTGGGGAGACTGATGACGTAGTTTTGCAGAACAGATGGACTAAAACTGCTCCATAGCTGCAGCCTCAAGTTTAGGCAAAGATGATGTGTCCATACTATGCAGCTGCCGCTTCATGTGCGCCCATAAATTCTCAATGAGATTGATATCTGGGCTGTTTCCGGGCCAATCTCGAATAAAGGGAACTTCACAGTCTGTTAGCCACTGTTTCACTGACTTTGCAACATGTGCAGGGGCAGAATCTTGCATAAATACTCTTGCCTTGGTTTTATCAAAAGAGTCACTTAAAACATCACATAAGAGCTCCAAATAATTGTTCTGGTTCACTTTTT
>JAGKTI010000392.1:0-37348 GCA_018397915.1 Birgus latro
AAGCGCAGGGCTAGAAGAGAGGTATACAGGGCGAAGTCTGAGTCACAGAGACTTTTACTTGATAATCTAAATCATGAAGGAAGGAAAAATATGGTTTTTAGGGTGGCAAATCAGATGAAGAGAGATAATCGGGACATTGTAGGCGAGCAGTGTGTGAAGAATGATGAGGGAAGGGTACTGGTAAACAGTGAGGATATTAAAGATGCATGGAGAGAGCATTATAGTCGGTTGTTGAATGAGGAGTTTGATTGGGATAGGGAAGGTTTGGAGCCAGGTGATCCAGTGTTTGGGCCTTGGCCTTTGATTGACGCTGCTACTGTGAGTGAGGCAATAGGCAGGATGCGGGTGGGGAAGGCGGCAGGTGTGTCTGGGTTGACTGCCGAAATGTTGAAGGCCTCAGGAGATATTGGGGTGAGGTTAGTCACTGACCTGATAAATAGGATTATATATGAGTGTGTTGTCCCAGATGATTGGCTGAAAAGTGTAATTGTAAATGTGTACAAAGGGAAGGGTGATGCCCTGGAAAGGGGAAATTACAGAGGTATAAAGCTCTTAGATCAGATAATGAAAGTAATGGAGAGAGTTCTAGAAGGTATGATTAGAGAAAGAGTGAATATTGATGAGATGCAGTTTGGGTTTATGCCAGGCAGGGGGACCACTGATGACATATTCATTGTTCGACAGCTTCAGGAAAAATATATTGGAAAGAAAAGGAAATTGTATTTTATTTTTGTTGATTTGGAAAAGGCCTTTGACAGAGTCCCTAGAGAGGTGGTGAAGTGGGCAATGAGAAAGCTAGGGTTGGAAAAGTGGCTGGTTAGGGTGGTTATGGCCATGTACGTGGGTGCTCACACTCAGGTAAGGGTGAATGGAGCTTTGAGTGATGAGTTTCCCGTGAATGTTGGTGTGCATCAAGGGTCAGTTTTGAGTCCCTTGTTGTTTATCATGGTGCTTGAAGCCCTCTCACGTGACTTCAGAGATGGACTCCCATGGGAGATGTTGTATGCTGATGATTTGGTGCTGATTGCTGAGAATGAAGGGGAGGCTGAGGAAAGATTTAAGAAGTGGAGAGATGGTATGGGGAACAAGGGCTTAAGGGTAAATGCAGATACCAAAGTGATGATATCTAGGGTTGGTGGTGGTACAATCAGAGGAGAGGGAGAGTGGCCATGTGCAGTTTGCCACAAAGGTGTGGGAAGTAATTCCATCTTGTGCAGTGTCTGTGATAAGTGGGTGCACAAGAGATGTAGTGGTATTAGAGGTAGACTGCGAGATAATGCTGATTTCATGTGTGCGGTGTGTCGGGGAGAGCAGGAGGAGATTGTTAGGCGTGAGAGGGTTGAACTTGCAGGTGAGTCTCTTGAGTGTGTGGAGGAGTTTTGTTATTTGGGAGACATGTTAGGTGCCGGAGGTGGGGCTGGAGTTAGCTCGGTTGCTAGAGTGAGAAGTGGTTGGAAGAAGTTCAGGGAGCTGTTGCCTCTCCTGACATTGAGAGGACTCTCCTTACGTGCTAAGGGGTCTTTGTATGCAGCATGTGTTAGGAGTGTGATGCTGTATGGTAGTGAGACCTGGGCAGTAAAGGAAGAAGATATTCGCAGGTTCAAACGTACAGAAATGACAATGATTAGGTGGATGTGCAGTGCGTCCCTGCGTGCAAGGCCTGGGGGGGCTGGGCTTACGATAGAAGAGTTGAGAGGTAGGATGGGACTGGAGTGTATTGGTGTTGTGATGAGGAGAGGCAGGCTGAGGTGGTTTGGACATGTGGAGAGGATGGGGGAGGATAATTGGGTACAGAGGGTGAGAGGTGTTAATATTGGGGGAGGGGTTGGGAGGGGTAGACCGAGAAAGACATGGGATGAGGTCATTAAATGTGACTTAAGGGTTAAGGGACTGAATAGGGAGGCTGCCAGAGATCGAGCAGCATGGAGAGCCGCCATTAGGTGACCAAGGCCGACACATGCAAGCATGTTGGAGCCTTCAAAAAATGAGCGGAAAATGAGCGGATTGTACCATTATACAGTACATGTAAACATATTGTCTGAGTAATGCGGATATGAGTACCACGATCCTTGTCCAGTACCAACTGTCAGTGGCACTCGAGGTTTGAGTGTATTACAGAAGACACGAAACTGTAACTGGTAAATTAAGAGATGTCATGGGTTGTTTAACTCACCAGAAATGTGTAGTGTTGATAACAGAAGTTTTAGGCAAGTAAATCCAATTAAAGAGAGAGTATGTCCAGGGTTAATAATTATATGCATGTATTGTAAAAGCACAAAAACTTAATACTAATGGCTTCAAAAACTTTCACACTGCATTTTTTTTAAATGAGTGCCGTGACTCGCGACGAAATATGCATGATGCTGGGTGGCCATTATTCATGTGCTGTTTAGGTCAAGTTCTTTCTTGATTTGTAATGAAGACTTTCAAGGGACTTAGTGCCAATCCTTGGTGATTAACCCGAGGCATCCCAACGATGTATGGGTACGTCGCAACATTTTGTCACGGTGACACCCGATGACGTACCCATACGCTATGCAATTGCAACGTCAGTCATTTGCACACTTTTCAAGTTTCACAGGTGATTTTTGGGAGGTATATGTGGGAGACTTTCCTCTACCCGCTGTCATGCAGGTATATTGCCTGGCCCCACCTGACCCCCCCTCCCCCCCCCATACTCGGCAATTCACCTGTTAGCAGTGACCTGGCCAGTAAAGACATGTTGCCCAATGGTCTCTCCAATGACGAAATTCACGGTGAAAGTGATTCCTGAGGTGGAGGACAAAGAAATAAAGAAGCTAGAGGAAAAAACAAACAAGAGTGATGAGGTAGTAATGTCGTAAAGGAAGGTGCCATATGCTGATCATATGTTGATGTGTTTGGTGAGCGAACAATGCTTATATCACCTATATTACTGTGTGAAAACCAATATAGTCTTGTACTACACAAAAATTCGTACCAAACAAATAAATAAATACGTAATTTAAAGTGCCTTGAATTAGTAAACCCTCCCATAGTTCATTTTCTCTGAAGCCAGGTACCCTCAGAAAGAACAAAAGGTAAGGGTGGCTCTCACCTGTAGCAACATTTATAAGCTCAGAAGGGTGACTTCTTTATGAATTTTCAGTGTTTCTCACCAAACTGCGGAGGTCTGAGCAAAAAAAAAAAAAAAAAAAAATCACCAAACTGCGGAGGTTTGAGCAAAAAAAAAAAAGAAAAAGAAGAAGAAGAAAAAGAAAAATCCTATATTGGTCGGGATTGGAGGGGTGTCAGAGGTGGAAAATTTGTCGGGACGTGATGGGTTAAAATTTTTATGGGGAGTATCAAGGGACAAAACTAATTGGTTATGTTAGGTTAGACTGCAGTAGCTATGCACTGCTGTGTCCAGTCATTAAGGCCGTATGTAAACACACTGTCTTCGTTGTCCTAAGGCAGACGTATTTGTAAAGATCTATCTTTAAATATATTTTTAATAATAAATATGAGGCTCCTAGAACCTAACACCCTATTTAACATGTAAAAATATGTGATGTTTTAGCGTGAATTTGATTTGCTGCCTATTTTGAATGTTTTAACTTTTATTTTTTTTACCTTGGGAGTTTTTGCCAGCCTCCTTCAAAAATTCGAATTATTGGGATTTTCGGATTATCAGTGTTCGGATTAATGGACTTTTACTGTATACATATGTGTATATATACATACTGTATGTATATATATACATACATACACACAGTAAGTCCTCATATTTTGACGCATTTTACTTCAACGCTTCATTTTTCGCAAAAGAAAAAAGTTTTCGACTTGTTGCAAACTTCATCATTTTCCCCCTAACCTCGATGCTCCCAGCCGGCAGCCGACATTCAGCAGACGACACATATGTTCCCCTGTTTGTAAACAAAGAAGATGCCGACCACTTCTTTTCCCCCTTTTCCTTTGTACAGGGGAATAATTATACCTGACTTCCAATCCTCTGGGACTCTACCTTCCTCCCAGGCCACTCTGCACACCTTCCACATCCATTCTATTACTATCTCTCCCCCTTGCTTCAGTATTTCACCACACACTCCAATTCCTGGGGATTTCCACATTTTAACTTTCTTCATTGCTCCCATCACTTCCATTCTACTGATTTCTTTCTCTCTTCTCACAACCCTCCTCCTTCCAGCCATTCCCCAACCGTTTATACTTGCATTACTTTCATCCTCTATGTTCAACAATTCATTAAAATGTTCTCTTCATCTGTTCACTTTTCTCCCTTCTCCACTAGTAATCTATCATATTTATCTTTCACACCCCAACTAACTTCATTGGCACCCTCTCTAACTCTCTTTACCTCTTTCCAGAACATTTTCTTACATTCTTTCCACTTTACACTCAAATTCCTTCCAAATTCCCCATCCACTCTCTTTTTACTAATCTATTCACCTCTCTGCTCCTCTCAGCATATAACTCACTTACGTCTCTCAAGTTCTTCGACGCCCCTGTTCCTCATTCACTCATTATATGCTTTCTTCTTTTGTGCCACAGCCTCTCTCACCTCTTCAGTCCACCACAATTCTTGTAATTGTAAAAATAGTATATATACTGTATGTGTCAAGCGCTATTGAATTCCCGAAGGAAGAACTGGCACTTTTGAGAAACAAAAAACCAGATTAGTGTTGTAATTATTATTATTTGCGGTAGGTGGGGGCACTCACCATCCACTCACTCGATGTAGTGCTGCTCTCGGGTGTCTGCTCTTTCCTCTCCTCCATCCTTCTTTCCTTCAATTCTCTTCTGTCTTTCTTTCCTTCATTCTTTCCTTGTCCTTCTGCCTACAGGTGACTTTACACTCCCTCTTCTGTCTTTCTTGCCTTCATTCTTTCCTCGTCCTTCTACCTGTGGGTGACTCTACCCTGAGTGACAAGCCAAATGGTTTCCTGTACACCAGTAAACCATTTACTACGCTGGGTGGTAACCATATAACCAACTTTGGCGCCTGGTGATTTAGTGGTTAATTACAGCACTCCAATCGGACTGAGCCGGTGAAGGTTAATATCCAAGGGGTGGTTGGGGTTTATTGCTCATGTAATGCCATTCAGGGATGAGTGAGGCTGGTCACTCTCATCTTAAATGTCAGGACCAACTTGCCTAGCCCCAGGCTCCTATGCTCCTCTGTGGGGCAACATAGGATTGGATAATTAATTAACGAATGAATGAATGAATGAATGAATTATTATTATTATTATCATTATTATTACAGTAAGGTCCCAGGTTACGTCGGTATCGACTTACGTCAGTTCGAGGTTACGACAGTCGGTTCGCGAGAGGAAATGTTAAAATATAAGAAAATAAAGAAAAAATACGTAAAGCTCGGTTTTTAAAGTGTTGCTGTTTACCGCAAGATGTCTCTGGTGTTTTCCCACCTCGCGCTTGACTACCAACAATTGCTCTCAGTCTCGCTGCTACTACCACCAGTAATTTTCTTGTGTTTGTTTTTCGCCTGATTCCACGATGCCTAAGACACAGCTTCCTAGTGACCATAATGACTCCAAGAAACGCAAGACCATCACATTACGTGAAAAAGTCGATATTTAAAGCATCAGCGATCCGGCGTGCGCTGGGGATGAGCCATACTACGGTAGCTACCATCATCAACGACAAGGAATGTACCTTGACTCACATTAAAGGTGCAACTCCTATGCAATCAACTGTGATTACCAAGCAAAGATCGGGACTGTTGATTGAGATGGAACGTATGCTAATGCTGTGGATTGAGGACAATAATCAACAGTGCATGCCTCTGAGTGAACAGTTAGTCTGTGAGCAAGGACGCACACTCTACCAAGACCTCAAGAAAGAAAAAGGTGAGGAAAGTGAGACTAACGAGACATTTGTGGCATCAAAAGGTTGGTTTACTCGATTCAGGGCTCGAGCAAACCTAACCAACAGAAGAATTTTCGGAGAAGAAGCCAGTGCAGATGACGAAGCAGCAAAAACATTTGTTAAAGAGTTGGAGGAGTTGATTGAGAAGGAAGGCTACATTCCAGAACTTATTTTTAATGTTGATGAAACGGGACTAAACTGGAAACGAATGCCTAACAGAACCTACATTGCTAAAGAATAAAAAACCATGCCAGGGCACAAAGCATCCAAAGAACGCCTAACACTACTTTTGGGGGGAAACTGTGCTGCCGATTTCAAGCTTAAACCGCTACTCGTATACCACTCAGAAAATCCAAGAGCTCTTAAGGGGATCCTTAAAGCAAGCCTACCAGTTCATTGGAAAAGTCATTTAAAGGCCTGGATGACGAGTGCAATTTTCACTGACTGGTTTTCAAAGTGTTTCGTGCCAGAAGTTGATCGGTATTGTGCTATGAATAACCTGCCATTCAAAGCTCTTCTCATCAATAATAATGCTCCTTGTCATCCTTCGAACTTGACAGAGTTGTACCCTAATGTGAAAGTTGTGTTTATGCCACCAAACACAACATCAATCCTACAACCCATGGACCAAGGCGTAATAAGGGCATTCAAGGCGTACTACCTGAGAAGAACATTCAGACAGGCAATATGAGCAACAGAAAATGGTAAAGTAATGCTCAAAGAATTCTGGAAAGATTTCAACATCTATAAAGCAGTTAAAAAAATTGGAGAATGTTGGGCTGACGTGACTGCGACAAATATGCACGAAGTGTGGAAAAAAGTGTGCCCTTACCTCATAAATGACTTTAAAGGATTTGATGAAGACAGTATAAATGAAGTCAAACACAACTGTGTGAAATTTGGAAATGATTTAAATCTGGACATAGATGAGAGTGATGTAAATGAACTTATTGATTCACATGATCAAGAGTTGAGTAATGAAGACTTACTAGACCTTGGAAAACAAATGGAAAATGATGAAAAAAGTGATGAGGCAGAACCACTAAGACAGTTTAAGATCAAGGAAATGGCAAATGCTTTCGACTTCCGAGAAAAAGCAATGACTGCATTTGAAGATCAGGACCCAAATGCAGAGAGGTTTGCCAAAGTGTACAGGGAAATTGAGGATGCAGTGTCCTGTTATCGTCAAATCTATGACGAAAGGAAATATGCCACCAAGCAGTCTTCAATTCTCCAGTTTTTCAAGAGAACTGAACACCAAGCCACAACCTCACCACCAGCTTCAACCTCATCCTCATCTTCAACTCCTGACTCCCCATCTTCAGCCCCCGACTCCCCTGCTTCAGCCCCGGACTCCCCTGCTTCAGCCCCGGACTCCCCTGCTTCAGCCCTGGCCTCCCCTGCTTCAGCCCCTGACTCCCCTGATGCAGTGCCTTCCATATTGCAACCCCAGTAACGAGTCAAGTTGATGTTGTCAGAAGGTATGTGTTACTGACATACAGTATGCATCTTTATTACAGTACCATACAGTAATCGGTCATTTTATCACTGAAATAATTTTGTCCGAGTGAGGAAAAAAAAGCCATCAAACTTGATGTTAGAAATGCTTACATTATCGTGCTAGTAATGATATTGGTATTTCATATTTTACGGCAGTATTTTACGGTAAACTTTACTGTATGATGAAGTATGAACAGTGTTTGAATTTAGGAATAAAATGTGTGTTGGTAGTGTGATGTGTGTAAGGATGGGAGAGTGAGGGAGCAGCAGCCTGACTCAGTTGTGGGCGAGGCAGGTGCGGCATAACTCGGTTGCCATGACGATGAGAAGTGCCATTACTGCAGCGAGTGAGCTACTGTGATGAAGACTTGTAGCAAGTACAACTTATATTTTATTCAATAAATATCATCAGTTCAAAAGACTATGTTTCTTATACATACCTGTTATAAGATTATTACATGTATAGTATGCGATGTATGGTTGAAAAATCTGTAAGATGCATTGCGGTAAGTATAATCATACGACGTAATGTATAAAACTCGAGTTACGTTCAAAATTGGCTTACGTCATGTCTCAGGAACGGAACTCTGACGTAACCCGGGACCTTACTGTATAATTATTATTATTATTGTATTATTATTATTGTGGAACTAGGAGTAATTATTAATCTTATTATTACTGTGGAACTAGGAAAGGGTAGGGTTGAAGTAATAAATATGAAATTAGAAACTGGAGAGAATGGCATGAGAGACATCGCAGAAGTATATGTTCCCCCTAAGGCAAGGGCATGGAATGATGATGTATACCAGATGTTGTTGTCAGACATGGTTAGATATATACAGAATGTGACTGAGAAGACAAGAACATAATTCTGATAGGTGATTCTGATTGTAAAGAGGTGAACTGGGAGGAATGAGACTCAGGAGGCAGTGAAGAATCGTGAGGCACTATACTGTTAAACATAGCAATGAATAATGTAAAGACCCAGTGGGTCAAAGAAGAGACAAGATTCAGAGGTGATGACACACCATTATGACTAGATTTACTACTAACCAAAGAACATGACATAATTGAATCTTTGAAATATCTGTGTCCTATAAGAAAAAGTGACCATATGGTCATTGGGTCCAGATGATAAAAGGGAACATGGAGCCAAAAGATGAGCTTTATAGGCAGGGAAGATACAACTCTGGGAAAGCAAAACTTTACAGGATTGGAGGAAATTTTTTGAAAATGCAGATTGGTGAAAATAAACAAGATATATGCAGAGGAAGTAGGATATCTTTCTAGACCTCTATAATTCGGGAGTGGAAAAATATATTCCAATTGCAAGTGGGAATGAAAACAGGAAAAAGGATTGGTTTAAAAGAAGGTGAATGATAGCAAAAAAAGAGAGGAACATAGCATAGAACAACTGGAGAAAGAGGGATAATAATGGAACAAAGAAAGAATACAGAACTACAAATGAATATACAAGAATAAGTAGAGAAGAAGAAAGGAACTTTGAAAAAGGGATAATTGACAAATGTGAAGAAGAACCCAAATTGTTTTATAAAACTGTTAATGTCAAATTGAAACAAAAGGAAGGAATCACTAAAATGAAAGTAAAAGGAGAGGTCTATAAATATGTGGCAATGCAAGCAGAAATAATGAACTAATGTTTCTAATCGGTTTCACTAAAAAGATTTTGTACAGCAGAGGAGAGTGACTATAAATCGTTTCGTTTTTGAAGGCTCCAACATGCTGGCATGTGTCGGCCTTGGTCACCTAATGGCGGCTCTCCACGCTGCTCGATCTCTGGCAGCCTCCCTGTTCAGTCCCTTAACCCTTAAGTCACATTTAATGACCTCGTCCCATGTCTTTCTCAGTCTACCCCTCCCAACCCCTCCCCCAATATTAACACTTCTCACCCTCTGTACCCAATTATCATCCCCCATCCTCTCCACATGTCCAAACCACCTCAGCCTACCTCTCCTCATCACAACACCAATACACTCCAGTCCCATCCTACCCCTCAACTCTTCTATCATAAACCCAGCCCCCCCCAGGCCTTGCACGCAGGGATGCACTGCACATCCACCTAATCATTGTCATTTCTGTACGTTTAAACCTGCGAATATCCTCTTCCTTTACTGCCCAGGTCTCACTACCATACAGCATCACACTCCTAACACATGCTGCATACAAAGACCCCTTAGCACGTAAGGAGAGTCCTCTCAATGTCAGGAGAGGCAACAGCTCCCTGAACTTCTTCCAACCACTTCTCACTCTAGCAGCCGAGCTAACTCCAGCCCCACCTCCGGCACATAACATGTCTCCCAAATAACGAAACTCCTCCACACACTCAAGAGACTCACCTGCAAGTTCAACCCTCTCACGCCAAACAATCTCCAGCTGCTCTCCCCGACACGCCACACACATGAAATCAGCATTATCTCGCAGTCTACCTCTAATACCACTACATCTCTTGTGCACCCATTAACTCCTTCATTACTGAAATCTATAAGGTTTACGCTTGTAAACCTACAAAAAGTTCTAGCGAGGAACCGATAATTGTAAGGTTTACGGTGGCAAACCTGATAAGCATAGGGATGTATAGGAGGGTAGAAGTGTTGGTTGTGGGGTTACTAGAGAGACTTGGGTTGTAAGAACCGGCAACTTGACTCTAACGTCATTCTCCTTATCATGGCCATGCCATTTCCATATCAGAGTCCATGCCAGGCCATGATTGACATCATTTGGGTATTTTGGATATGATTTATTATTTCAAATGTTTTGGGAATATACAGTAGGCGCGGAAAGTGTTGACGCCATCTTAAAAAAAGAAAACATTCTTGTGGTTAGCAAGGACAAACAAATAAATTAACACACCATTGAATTTAGTATTTACTGGCATTCCCCTTCACCTTTATTATCTTCTTAAGGCGCCTGGGGAGACTGATGGCATAGTTTTGCAGAACAGACGGACTAAAACTGCTCCATAGCTGCTTGACTGTAGCCTCAAGTTTAGGCAAAGATGATGTGTCCATACTACGCAGCTGCCACTTCATGTGCGCCCATAAATTCTCAATGGGATTGATATCTGGGCTGTTTCCGGGCCAATCTCGAATAAAGGGAACCTCACAGTCTGTTAGCCACTGTTTCACTGACTTTGCAACATGTCCAGGGGCAGAATCTTGCATAAATACTCTTGCCTTGGTTTTATCAAAAGAGTCACATAAAACATCACATAAGAGCTCCAAATAATTGTTCTGGTTCACTTTTTCATTTGCAGGTAGAATTACCAACCTACCAACACCATAATATGTAAAGCAGCCCCAAGCCATGAGTGAGGCTGGGCATTTAACAAACTTGGAAGTGTACTTAGGATCCAGGGGGTCACTGCCTGGTTTGCGGTACACTCGTGATGAAGGGGTACCAGTGACAGTAAATGTTGACTCATCACTCCAAAGCACAGTTTTCCATTGCTCCTCACTCCAGGCAAGATATTTCTTACAAAAATTTACTCTCTTTTTCTTCTGAAGTGCAGTTAGCAGTGGTTTGTTACGAGCACAAAAACTCCTGTAGCCCACATCGTCATGCAACAGTTGCTGCACACTTCTGACAGACACATCTGCCAGCAACTGTGGGTTCTTTTCTTTTAAATCCCGTGCTGTTAGCCTTGGATCCTTGCTAACTTGCCTTGAGATCAGCTGACGGGTCCTGAAGGTTGTCTTACGAGGTCTCCCAGGCTTGGGAAGTGGAGTGGGAGGAATGGCCTCCCCACTGTCCTTGAACCGCTTCACCAGTCTCTGCACTGTCCTCAGTCTAACACCATCTGATTTGCAATAAATGGGAGTTTGTGGCCAGCTTTGTATAAAGTAATCACTTCCACACGTTTGTCCTTGCTTGTGGTTACTCTAGGCATGATGAGAATGTGGTAGGTAACCAAATAACTGTGTTATTTGAGTCAAAACATGCCCTCGTGGATCCTCCTCCTGTGGCTGCCCAAACATTACTGAGCCTGCTCCTGTGGTGCCAAACCTATCAAGCAGGGTTGCCAGCTCCCGTTGAAAAAGCGTCAGCTCATTTCGCATCACAGGGGAGGGTAGTATTGACCCTACTTCACTTAACGCGAAAAACAATGATGTCGGCAAAAAAACGTCAATACTTTCCGCGCATACTGTATATAGACCTATATGGTATGATATAAACAGAAAAAAATAGTTGCACTAGGCATATCAGCACGTGGTTACCATGACAACCACCCTCCTAGGCCCCACAACCAACCAGCAGCCAGTTCTCACCCGCAACCCCTCAGTATCCCCCAGGCTGCATGCTGTGACTGTGTGTTTTTTTTTTGGCTGTTTTTGCGTGATCATGGCGTCATCTGATACAGATGACGAATTTTATACAAAGCTTGCTAGTGAGTTAGATGAGTCTGACGACAATGAAACTCAATCAGACATCAGTGAGTGAGTCAGACGATGATTATATACCAGAAAACGACAGTGATAGCGAGAGTACGAGTGATGAAAGCGAGATAGATAATTGCTCAAATCCCAGCCCTGTAGGCTCGCCATTGTTGCAGAGTCCCTGAGGACCTGCCTTCACACTCTTGTCGGATCCGTTTGCAGATCAAAGGCCACCTCCACTACCTACACTTCACCTGGACTTTCCCAACGTACATCCTGCAGTGTATCAACGCCACGAGGAGCAACATATGAGTACTGTATATACCTTTTTATGTCTGTTATGTCTATATTTATAGGAACAATGAAAGTTTAGTAAAGTACATATATCCCTACACGTATACTACTATAGGAAATGTATTTCAAATCATGCACAGTGTACCTCGTGGTCAACATGTACTTGAGAATATAAAAGTAATATAAAATGAAAAACAGCGCACTTATGATAAACGATTACCCCCCACGCACACGCATGAACTTCCGGGAATTCGGTTTGACGGAGGGAGAGCGGGGCGGCTGGGGGTGGAAGGCGTGGTAATGAACCCACACCCATGTGGCAAACTGCACATGGCCACTCTCCCTCTCCTCCGATTGTACCGCCACCAACCCTAGATATCATCACTTTTGTTTTATCTGCATTTACCCTTAAGCCCTTGTACCCCATACCATCTCTCCGCTTCTTAAATCTTTCCTCAGCCTCCCCTTCATTCTCCGCAATCAACACCAAATCATCAGCATACATCTCCCATAGGAGTCCATCTCTGAAGTCATATGAGAGGGCTTCAAGCACCATGATAAACAACAAGGGACTCAAAACTGACTCCTGATGCACACCAACATTCACGGGAAACTCATCACTCAAAACTCCATTCACTCTTACCTGGGTGCGAGCACCCACGTACATGGCCATAACCACCCTACCCAGCCACTCTTCCAACCCCAGCTTTCTCATTGCCCATTTCACCACCTCTCTAGGGACTCTGTCAAAGGCCTTTTCCAAATCAACAAAAACAAAATACAATTCCCTTTTCTTACCAATATATTTCTCCTGAAGCTGTCGAACAAAGAATATGGCATCAGTGGTCCCCCTGCCTGGCATAAACCCAAACTGCATCTCATCAATATTCACTCTTTCTCTAATCATACCTTCTAGAACTCTCTCCATTACTTTCATTATCTGATCTAAGAGCTTTATACCTCCGTAATTTCCCCTTTCCAGAGCATCACCCTTCCCTTTGTACACATTTACAATTACACTCTTCAGCCAATCATCTGGGACCACACACTCATATATAATATTATTTATCAGGTCAGTGACTAACCTCACCCCAGTATCTCCTCAGGCCTTCAACATTTCGGCAGTCAACCCAGACACACCTGCTGCCTTCCCCACCCGCATCCTGCCTATTGCCTCACTCACAGTAGCAGCGTCAATCAAAGGCCAAGGCCCAAACACTGGATCACCTGGCTCCAAACCTTCCCTATCCCAATCAAACTCCTCGTTCAACAACCGGCTATAATGCTCTCTACATGCATCTTTAATAGCCTCACTGTTCACCACTACCCTTCCCTCATCATTCTTCACACACTGCTCGCCTACAATGTCCCGATTATCCCTCTTCACCTGATTTGCCACCCTAAAAACCATATTTTTCCTTCCTCCATGATTTAGATTATCAAGTAAAAGTCTCTGTGACTCAGACTTCGCCCTGTATACCTCTCTTCTAGCCCTGTGCTTGGCAGCCAAGTACTCCTCCCTGTTACCACCCTTCTTCCATTCCCGAAAAAGCCTTCTTTTCTCCTTAACTGTGGCTTCTACACCCACATCCCACCACCAAGTTACTTTATGTCTTGGTGGGCCTCTTGTCCAACCGCATATTGCATCAGTAACTCTCAAGAGGTTGTTCTTAAGGGCTCTATACTGTTCATTAACGTCTCTATCTACGGCTTCCTGTTCAGCGACCACTCTCCTCATCTCACTATTAAAGGCATCCCTTACTGATTGGTTTCCCAGCTTCCATATTTTCCTCCTAGGTACATATGTCCTCCTCCTCATCACTCGTTCCTTAAGCACCATGTCACAAATCAACAGTTTGTGCTGCTGCACACACTCCTCGCTTCCTACAACTTTAACATCCCTCATTAATCTCCTATCAACCCTCCTGACCAGTGATCTATCTATCTATCTACTGCCAGACGCCATAATCCCGTAAGGGGTGGCCATTTGACTCTGAGTTATTTGTTTTACGGGGAGGGGCACTAACCCTCCACAAACCCACTTGTTGATACGTAGGGAGCACGTATGGTTTGGTTATATGGTTACCACCCAGCGTTGTAAATGGTTTCTTGGTTTACAGGAAACCATTTGGCTTGTCACTCAATGTAAAGCCACCTGTAAAGGAAAGAAAAGCAATAAAAAGTGACAGGAAAGCTGGGAGAAATAGGAAGAGAGGAGGGCTGGCTCAGAAAGAGAATGATACAGGTAAAGGAAGAAGTAGGCAGGACTACATCAAGTGAGTGGATGATGGTCGCCACCACCTACCACTAATGACCAGTGATAAAAGATATAAAAGTGGAAGGGCAGGAAGTGTATAAAGGAAAGCCCCAGGACTGGACAGAGTCTCTAATTGGGTACTGAAGGAATGCAAAGAACAACTGGCGGATAAAATTCGCAGTTTAATTGTGTGCTCTCTGTAAGAAGGGAAACTGCCTCAGGAATGCAAGAGAACCAATGTGGTACCAATTCATAAGGGAGGAAACATGAACCTCTGAATTATAGATCAGTGTCCCTTACCAGCATAAGATGGATAAAATATCTGGAGAAGATGAACATTTTGGCTGAAACTCTGTTTGGATTCAGAAGTGGAAGGTCATGTGTTTCGAACTTGTTGAGCTTTTACTCAAGAGCGACTGACGTGCTACAGGAGAGAGTGAGTTAGGGGGATTGTGTGTATTTAGATTTGGAGAAAGCCTTTGACAAGGTACCCCACAAGTGACAAATGTGGAAACTGCAGCACACAGGACCCTCATGGATCCTCCAGGAGTGGATGACAGACTTCTTGAGAGAGAGACAAATGAGGACAGTAATAAAGGACAGGATGTCTGGATGGAGGGAAGTAAGAAGTGGAGTCCCACAAGGCTCAGTGTTAGCACCAGTAATGTTCCTGATTCAAGTAAATAATATGGTTGATGGAATGAACAATTTTGCAAGTCTGTTTGCTGATGACACAAAAATCTTGAGGAGAGTAGAAGTTGAGGAAGACTGTAAAATGCTGCAAGAGGACCTGGATAGGGATCATGATTGGACCCAGATGTGGGAAATGAAATTCAATGCAACAGAGTGTAAAACACTGTACTGGAAATAGGTAATGGTACCATGAGGCCATCACCAAATTATTTGATGGGTAATGAATCAATCAGAAAAGTGAGAGAAAAGAAAGATCTGGGAATGCTGGTCCAGGATAGGTTGTCACCTGAAAAACACATTAACAAGACAGTCAGAGAGAGATGTATAACCTTTTTAACATAAAGAGCAGCATTTCATTACATGGATGAGGAGATGATGAAAAAATTGATAGCGGCCATGATCTGCCCCACATGGGGGTAGGCCCTCCTGTAGGGGGGTTTCAAGAATTCTCCCCCAGTATCCCAGCTTGTCGTAAGAGGCAACTAAAACAGTTGGTGGTGGGTTAGTGCCCCACCCTGTAAAACAACTAACAAAAATCCGAACAAGAAGCCTCGGACCAGGACTGACCAATAGTTGACGACAAAAGGACCGGACAAAGGACTTGATACGGATTGCAACCTGGAATGATGAGGTGAAAGAGAGATTGCACAGGTGCTTGTGGGTGCGAAAGTGGATATATTTGGACTAAATGAAACTAAATGGAAAGGTGAAAGTGTGAGAGTATGGACAGGGTATATGCACAAGAGTAGGTGAGAAAGAGATGGCAAAAGAAGGAGTGTGTATTGATGTGAGTAACAGATGGAAGGAGAATATAAGAGAGTATGGATCAGTTGGGTCTAGGATTGTGTGGGTAAGAGTGAAGGTTGGACCACAAATATGGGCGATTGTGTGCGTGTATGCCCCAACGCAAGTTCGTGTAAGTAGAGTGAGAGAAGAGTTCTGGACAAATGTGGAAGCCTGCTTGGAAAAGTTTGAAAGGAATGAGAGTGTTTCTGATTGGAGATATGAATGGAAAAGTAGGGAATGTGAAAGAGGATGGAGTGGTTGGTGAGTGGGGTGTGCCTGCAGAGATGGATGAAAATGGCAGTGCTTTAATAGACATTTGTGCCGGGAGGGGGTTCGTGATAGCTAATACCCTCTTCAGGCACAAAACGATCCATAGGTATACAAGGCGGGATTTGACAAGGGTATATGGTGAACTGAATGAATGGAAGGCAATGACTGACTAAGTGTGAGTGGATGAAAGGATAAGAGGATGTGTAATGGATGCAATAGTATATAGAGGTTGGAGGAGTGGCCTTTCAGACCACCACTTGGTGGCGGTCAGAATCAGGGTACAAACAAAACGGAGGAAGAGAAGAAGGGAAAGACAGGAGGAAGTAGTTCTTACAAGGAGGGTAGAAAAGTTACAAGAGGATGGAATAAAGGCTGAATATAAAAGGGAAGTGAAGGAGCGACAGGGTAAATATAGATTGGAGCAGATGGGGGACGTGGAAGGTGTGTGCAAGATATTCACAGAAGAAATCTGTGCAGCATTTGAGGTGGTGTGTGGGGTGAAAAGAAGACAAAAGGGGATTCAGGGAACAGCATGGTGGACTGAAGAGGTGAGAGGGCTGTGGCACAAAAGAAGAAAGCTTATAATGAGTGGATGAGGAACTGGGGCGTCGAAGAAGTTTACAGACAGAAGAGAGAGAGCTATATGCAGAGAGGAGCAGAGAGGTGAAAAGATTAGTAAGAGAGTAAGAAGAGAATGGATGAGGAATTTGGAAGGAATTTGACTGTAAAGTGGAGGGAATATAAGTAAATGTTCTGGAAAGAAGTAAAGAGAGTTAGACAGGGTGCCAACAAAGTTAGTAGGGGTGTGAAAAATAAAAATGGTAGATTATTAATGGAGAAGGGAGAAAAAGTGAACAGATGGAGAGAACACTTTAATGAATTGTTGAACATAGAGAATGAAAGTAATGCAAGTATAAGTGGCTGGGGAATGGCTGGGAGAAGGAGGGTTGTGAGAAGAGAGGAAGAAATCACGAGGATGGAAGTGGTGGAAGCAATGAATAAAGTTAAAATGGGGAATGCCCCAGGAATTGATGGAGTGTGTGGTGAAATGCTGAAGCATGGGGGAGAGATAGTAATAGAATGGATGTGGAAGGTGTGCAGATTGGCCTGGGAGGAAGGTAGAGTCCTGGAGGATTGGAAGTCAGGTATAATCATTCCCCTGTACAAAGGAAGTGTGTGGTAATCATTGGGGCATTTGCCTTCTTAGTGTAATAGGAAAAGTATATGGTAGGATACTTATTGACAGACTTAGAGAAACAACAGAGGAATTAGTTGGAGAAGAACAGGGAGGTTTTAGGAAGGGAAGAGGTTGTGTAGATCATTCATTCATTCTTAGATCATTACTGGAAAGGTTTCCAGAGAAGGGAAAGAAGTTGCATGCAGCTTTCATGGATCTGGGGAAAGCATATGACAGGGTGGATAGACAAGGATTGTGGAAAGTATTAAGAATATATGGAGTAGATGGGAAGTTGCTGAAGGCAGGTGAAGAGTACATATGAGGGTGCTACGGCTGCAGTGCGTGTGGATGGCAAACTGAGTGAATTTTTCAATTTGAGGGTTGGATGGAAACAAGGATGTGTCATGTCTCCATGGTTGTTCAATCTGTACATGGATGGGGTTATAAAAGAGATACAAGATTGGGCAGTGGATTTTGGAGCGGCCCTAGTATGAGAAGGCAGTGTTTGGAAACTCCATGTACTGTTGTTTGCAGATGATACTGTGTTGTTTAGTGAAGACGAAGGGGAGCTGCAAGGCTTGGTAGATGAGTTTGGGTGAGTGTGTAAGAAACGGAATCTAAAGGTGAATGTAGGGAAGAGTAAAGTGATGGTCTTCGAGAGAAGTGAAGTCAGTGAATGTACAGTGAGATTGGATGGGGAGGATATGGAGAATGTGAGTGCGTTAGTAATCCCTCCATTATTCGGATGCCCAATACTCGGACACCCCCACTATTCGGATATCGTGGGCTGCCCAACCCCCAAAATGGCAAAAAAAAATAGAAAAAAATCGAAAAAATTTCAATTTTTTTGGACCGCGTCAGTTTGAATTTCCCATGCGCACCGATCAACTGTGTTTACGTGTGTGGCGCCTCTCTGTCGGTCCCCATTACAGACTCAGTTGCTACCTCGTGAACACCTCCGACAATGGCGGCCGAAGTGATTGCTTTTGTGGTGATACCCTACCTCCTACACTGCTTGATACTACTCTTCACCTTCTTCATCATGTGTGTAATGATGGCCCCGCCACCTGAGAAGAGGAAGAAAGTGGTTCTGACGCTGGAGAAGAAGAGGGAAGGGCATTGGAAAAGATGGATGCCGGGTGGCAGACATCAAGGATTCGTCGTGAATTCAATCTCCCTCGCTCCACCTTGTTTGATATCAAGAAGTCCCGAGACAAACTACAGCAGTACACAGCTGATTTCGCTTCGAAGACCAAAAGAAACGTGGAGAGGAAGGTGATGTTTAGTCCTAAGTATGCAGATGCTGACCGATCCACGCTGATTTGGTATCAACAACAACGTGCCGCAGGTGTGTTGGTACGTAGAACGGAGCTGAAAGCTGCTACTGAGTTCACAAGGCTCCAGGACTCGTCACTAGACCACACGGGAATTTACTGTTATGTACAGTGCAGTGAAGTGAAGTGATCCCAGTTATGCAAAAAAAACACTGTGGAAAGTGTTGGTGAGAAGTTCTGGTGATTGTAAATTGCGAGGGTTGTGTACTGCAATTTCTTCGTGTCAAAGTCTGAGATGATAGAGCGAGTTATACATCAGAACGGCAGCTTCTTGTTCGTAAGTACCCTAACTTCATCAAAATTCCTTGTTTTGTTCATTACATATCATTAATCTCAATCATAAACTGTGTGAAAGATGATTTCCATAAAGATTTTCATGCCTAACCTGTTTTCATCATGCTGTAAATGTGTTAAAAAATTACCAAAAATGTTAATCATAATTTCCAGCTTGCAATTTAATTTTTTCACTATCTTATGAACTACACCACGTGCGCTTTACATATTACACAACGTATCCCACTACGTTACAGGGGTTGACGCCAGCAAAGGCATGCGGCCAGAAAACTTTGCCCCCGCAACCTAGTGCTGGACTTTGGGGGGAGGCTTGACTTGGGTTCCGCCGGCATAGATCATGGGTCCGGGACGAGATAGGGCTCGAACCTGTGCTAGAGGGTACAGACAGGGCATTGCGGTTCCCAGGCTGCCGCTTCCGCTCAATAGAGAGGGGCCCGAACCTGGGAGTAGCGCCCCAGGAGGCTGCCCTATCAGTGGGTGTATAATGGCGAGGCAGTTGCAGTGCCAAGCCGCGCTTGAAGGGTGTCCCTGCAGCTGTCCTGGCAGGGTGCCCGAGGCCACTACCACAGCCACTGGTAAGCTGGTGGGCTAAGGGTCCCAGATCCATTGCCTGGACCTGGGTCTGTGCAATGGGTCGGGCCTTTGGAATGTTTACCCCCCTTTACCTTACCGACTACGAACTACAAAAACAAGCACCAATGCAAGCCTGAGGACAGCAAATCACCCAGGGGGTTTAGGGTGGGTTCGTGGAATGTGGGAAGTTTGAGAGGAAGGGCAGGGGAAG
This sequence comes from Birgus latro, assembly GCA_018397915.1. Lineage (NCBI taxonomy): Eukaryota > Metazoa > Arthropoda > Malacostraca > Decapoda > Coenobitidae > Birgus > Birgus latro. The sequence continues at coordinate 19,649 of JAGKTI010000392.1, forward strand.
TCGTTGAGGCTTTCAGTAGGAGGTGGGTGGATGTGGCATGTTTGCAGGAAGTCCGGTACAGGGGTGGATCAGCCAGAAAGATTGTTGGGAAGGATTTTTTTTTTTTTAATGCAAAGAAAAAGGAACCAAGGGCCATGGGTCTGCATACTGTTCCTTCCAAGAAAAAGTAAAAACAATACAAAAGAGAGCCAAATTCAAGATCCATTCATTTCGAGATGCCTGGACACACTGCTCTTGAAAGATTGGAGATCATAGGAAGCAGGGAATACAGACAGAGGGAGACAGTTCCAGAGTTGACCAGTTGCATAAATGAAGGACTGGGAGTAACGGTTAACTCTTGCATTAGAAAGCTGGACAAAAAAGGGATGAGAGTTTGTTGCTAGACGGGTACTACGTGCCCGTCGTAGAGGTGGAGGGATGCAAGCAGACAGTTCAGAGGAACAGTGACCATTGAAGTAGCGATAGTAGAGAGATAAAGAAGCAACGGTACGGTGATGAGACAAAGGTTGAAGGGAATCAGTAAGAGGAGGAGAGTTAATGAGACGAAAAGCCTTTGACTCCACCCCATTGAGAAGAACCGCATGTGGCGAGCCTCCCCACACATGAGAGTTGTACTCCATACACGGGCGAATAAAACCCGTGTACAAGGTCAACATCTGTGCAGGGGTAAAGAAAGCTCGGAGTCGGCTCAGCACACCCAATCTCTTGGAAGCAAATTTCACGAGATATAATATGTTCTTTCCAAGACAAATCCCGGGAGAATGAAACCCCTAGCATGTTCAAGGATGATGCAAGACTGAGCTGGACATCATTAAACATTAGTGGGTAATCCTGAGGAAGATTTTGTCGGGTTGATAAGTGTAAGAACTGAGTTTTTGAAGCATTAAATAACAAGATTATTTTTACCCCAATCAGAGATATGAGCCAAGTCAGACATTAGATGTGCCATAGCCTCATCCCTTGTTTGCTGAAGTAACTGCTGAGATGGACATTGCGGAAATCGAATGGAAAGGTGAAGGGTGGAATCATCAGCATATGAGTGGATAGGGTTAGATGTACAGCTTAGAGGGTCACTGATGAATAAAAGAAAGAGAGTTGGTGATAGGACAGAGCCCTGAGGAACACCACTGTTGATAGGTCTAGAGAAGAACGATGGCTGTCTACAACAGCAGCTATAGAACGACCAGAAAGGAAGCTAGAGACGAAGGCACAGATAGAAGGATAGAAACCGTAGCAGGGCAGTTTGGAAATCAGAGATTTATGCCAGACTCGATCGAAAGCCTTAGAGATGTCAAGTGCAATGGCAAAGCTTTCGCCAAAGTCCCGAAAGGAGGATGACCAGGAGTCTGAAAGGTAGGTGAGAAGATCGCCAGTGGAGCGTCCCTGACGGAACCCATACTGACGACCAGAAAGAAGGTTGTGACAGGAAAGATGCTTTAAAATTTTTCTGTTAAGAACTGATTCGAAAACTTTTGATACACAGGATGTTAAAGCAATTGGACGATAGTTAGAGGGTTGGGAATGGTCACCCTTCTTTGGGACTGGCTGAATGAGAGCAAACTTCCAGCAAGAAGGAAAGGTACAAGTTGAGAGACAAAGGCGAAAGAGTTTACATAGGCAGGGTGTGTAAGCACAGAAGCACAGTTTTTGAGGACAACAGGAGGGACTCCATCAGGCCCATATGCCTTGTTAATATTGAGGCCAGTGGTGGCAGAAAATACATCAGATGAAGAAATTTTAATGCCAGTCATGAGGAAGCCTGAGGAGGGAAGTGATGGAGGAACAGCACCGGAATCGTCTAAGGTAGAATTGGAGGAGAAAGTCTGAGCAAAGAGATCTGCTTTATCAGTAGAAGAAGTAGTTACAGAGCCATCAGTGTAGAAAAGAGGAGGGAAGGATGATGAGGTAAAGTTGTTAGCAAGGTTTTTGGCAAGGTGCAAAAAGGAGCGAGAAGAATTCGAGTTGGAGAGTTGGGAACATTTAGCACGGATGAAATTATTTTTAGCAGAGCGAAGAACAGAAGTTGTTTTGGCAGGGGGGAACTGACGGATATGGGGGTGTGGGTGTGTTGGTTGCAGAGAAATGGGTGGAATATGGCATGAATGTTATGAGAGTAAGTGATAGAATATTAGTAGTGAAAATTTTGGTCGGCAAGAATTTAGTATCAGTTATATCTGCATATGCTCCACAGGTAGGATTGGATGACGCAGAGAAGGATAGATTTTGGGATGATTTAATACTTGTAGTGAGTGGTATAGGTGATGATCAGGTAGTGGTTCTGGGAGGGGATTTAAATGGTCATGTGGGTGAAGCAGCTCAAGGTTATGAAGGAGTCCACGGAGGATGTGCGTATGGTGTGAGGAATGCGGAAGGGGAAAGAATACTCAAGTTTGGGGAGGCTATGGACATGCTTGTGTGCAACACACATTTTAGGAAAAGAATCAGCCGGTTGATTACGTACGAGTCCGGGGGAAATAGTAGTCAGAAAGATTATTTTCTGGTCAGGAGGGTTGATAGGAGATTAGTGAGGGATGTTAAAGTTATAGGAAGCGAGGATTGTGTGCAGCAGCACAAACTGTTGATTTGTGACATGGTGCTTAAGGAATGAGTGATGAGAAGGACATATGTACCTAGGAGGAAAATATGGAAGCTGGGAAACCAATCAGTAAGGGATGCCTTTCATAGTGAGATGAGGAGAGTGGTGGCTGAACAGGAAGCCGTAGATAGAGGTGTTAATGAACAGTATGGAGCCCTTAAGAACAACCTCTTGAGAGTTACCGATGCAGTATGCGGTTGGACAAGAGGCCCACCAAGACATAGTAACTTGGTGGTGGGATGAGGGTGTAGAAGCTGCAGTTAAGGAGAAAAGAAGGCTTTTCCGGGAATGGAAGAATGGTGGTAACAGGGAGGAGTACTTGGCTGCAAAGCGCAGGGCTAGAAGAGAGGTACACAGGGCAAAGTCTGAGTCACAGAGACTTTTACTTGATAATCTAAATCATGGAGAAAGGAAAAATATGATTTTTAGGGTGGCAAATCAGGTGAAGATGGATAATCGGGACATTGTAGGTGAGCAGTGTGTGAAGAATGATGATGGAAGAGTAGTGGTGAACAGTGAGGATATTAAAGATGCATGGAGAGAGCATTATAGCCGATTGTTGAATGAGGAGTTTGATTGGGACAGAGAAGGTTTGGAGCCTGCTGATCCAGTGTTTGGCCGTTGGCCTTTGATTGACGCTGCTACTGTGAGTCAGGCAATAGGCAGGATGCGGGTGGGGAAGGCGGCAGGTGTATCTGGGTTGACTGCCGAAATGTTGAAGGCCTCAGGAGATACTGGGGTGAGGTTAGTCACTGACCTGATAAATATGATTATATATGAGTGTGTTGCCCCAGATGATTGGCTGAGGAGTGTAATTGTAAATGTGCACAGAGGGAAGGGTGATGCCCTGGAAAGGGGAAATTATAGAGGCATAAAGCTCTTAGATCAGATAATGAAAGTAATGGAGAGAGTTCTAGAAGGTATGATTAGAGAAAGAGTGAATATTGATGAGATGCAGTTTGGGTTTATGCCAGGCAGGGGGACCACTGATGCCATATTCATTGTTTTACAGCTTCAGGAAAAATATATTGGATAGAAAAGGGAATTATATTTTGTTTTTGTTGATTTGGAAAAGGCCTTACACAGAGTCCCTAGAGAGGTGGTGAAGTGGGCAATGAGAAAGCTAGGGTTGGAAGAATGGCTGGTTAGGGTGGTTATGGCCATGTACATGGGTGCTCGCACCCAGGTAAGAGTGAATGGAGCTTTGAGTGATGAGTTTTCCGTGAATGTTGGTGTGCATCAGGGGTCAGTTTTGAGTCCCTTGTTGTTTATCATGGTGCTTGAAGCCCTCTCACGTGACTTCAGAGATGGACTCCCATGGGAGATGTTGTATGCTGATAATTTGGTGTTGACTGCGGAGAATGAAAAGGAGGTGTTGGAAAAATTTCAGAACTGGAGAGATGGTATGGGGTACAAGGGCTTAAGGGTAAATGCAGATAAAACAAAAGTGATGATATCTAGGGTTGGTGGCGGTACAATCAGAGGAGAGGGAGAGTGGCCATGTGCAGTTTGCCACAAGGGTGTGGGAAGTAATTCCATCTTGTGTAGTGTTTGTGATAAGTGGGTGCACAAGAGATGCAGTGGTATTAGAGGTAGACTGCGAGATGATGCTGATTTCATGTGTGCGGTGTGTCGGGGAGAGCAGCTGGAGATTGTTAGGCGTGAGAGGGTTGAACTTGCAGGTGAGTCTCTTGAGTGTGTGGAGGAGTTTCGTTATTTGGGAGACATGTTGTGCCGGAGGTGGGGCTGGAGTTAGCTCGGCTGCTAGGGTGAGAAGTGGTTGGAAGAAGTTCAGGGAGCTGTTGCCTCTCCTGACATTGAGAGGACTCTCCTTATGTGCTAAGGGGTCTTTGTATGCAGCATGTGTAAGGAGTGTGATGCTGTATGGTAGTGAGACCTGGGCAGAAAAGGAAGAGGAAATTCGAAGGTTTAAACGTACAGAAATGACAATGATTAGGTGGATGTGCAATGCATCCCTGCATGCAAGGCCTGGGGGGGCTGGGTTTACAATGGAAGAGTTGAGAGATAGGATGGGACTGGAGTGTATTGGTGTTGTGATGAGGAGATGTAGGCTGAGGTGGTTTGGACATGTGGAGAGGATAGGGGATGATAATTGGGTACAGAGGGTGAGAGGTGTTAATATTCGTGAAGGGGTTGGGAGGGGTAGACCGAGAAAGACATGGGACGAGGTCATTAAGTGTAACTTAAGGGTTAAGGGACTGAACAGGGAGGCTGCCAGGGATCGAGCAGCGTGAAGAGCCGCCATTAGGTGACCAAGGCCGACGGATGCAAGCATGTTGGAGCCTTCAAAAACGAAACGAAACGATGGTTCCTAAGTGCACCAGCTAGGAAAAAGGTGGAAGGCAGTGAATTTCATGTTCGGTCATAACCTAACCTAACCTAACCTAACCTAACCTAACCTATCCTAACCTAACCTATCCTTACCATAAAGATTTTCATGCCTAACCTGTTTTCATCATGCTCTAAATGTGTTAAAAAATTACCAAAAATGTTAATCATAATTTCCTACTTGCAATTTAATTTTTTCATGCATGGTTCTTAAGTGCACCAGCTAGGAAAAAGGTGGAAGGCAGTGAATTTCATGTCCGGTCATAACCTAACCTATGCTTACCATAAAGATTTTCATGCCTAACCTGTTTTCATCATGCTGTAAATGTTTTAAAAAATTACCAAAAATGTTAATCATAATTTCCTGCTTGCAATTTAATTTTTTCATGCATGGTTCTTAAGTGCGCCAGCTAGGAAAAAGGTGGAAGGCAGTGAATTTCATGTTCGGTCATAACCTAACCTAACCTTTCCAAACCTATGCTTACCATAAAGATTTTCACGCCTAACCTATTTTCATCATGCTGTAAATGTGTTTGAAAAATTACCAAAAATGTTAATCGTAATTTCCTGCTTGCAATTTAATTTTTTCATGCATGGTTCTTAAGTGGACCAGCAAGGAAAAAGGTGGAAGGCAGTGAATTTCATGTCCGGTCCTAACCTAACCTAACCTAACGTTGTGTTAATCATAATTTCCTGCTTTTAATTTAATTCTTTGATGCATGGTTCTTAAGTGCACCAGCTAGGAAAAAGGTGGAAGGCAGTGAATTTCATGTCCGGTCATAACCTAACCTAACCTAACCATTTTTCTGGTAGCAATTTACAGCATTTACTGTATTTGATGCTTTCTATCCAATAATTTAGTGCATAAAATGTGAGAAAAGATGATTTCCATGTCAGATACTTACTTATACTATGCTGGCAAGTTCTGAGCACCTATGACTCACTCACCTCTAAATCATCATTTTTTGGTTAAAATTCAATTAATTCATGCTTTGTGTGCATTATTTATGTGAAAAGGGACCTAAATAAGTGCTATACATGTCCAGTAGGGAGGTAGGAAGGTAGTTTTCTGATTTAGGTTAGGTTAGGTTAGGGTCATGAAAAACCAGTGCTGGAGCTTCAGGGCTCAATATCTGGACAAAACCAATATCCGGACATGCCTTTGGCTCTATTATGTCGGATAATGGAGGGATTACTGTACGTACTTTGGTAGTGTGATGAGTAAGGATGGCAGCTGGAGGTTCAGTGAAATGCTTGAAATGGTGCAGCAGGGAAGGAAGGTTGCTGGTTCCTTGAAAGCAGTGATAAGGAACAGGGAAGTTAGCATGGAAGTGAAAAAGTTGCTACATGACAGTATTGCGAATAACATATGGAAGTGAAGCATGGACCCTGTTGGAGGGACAGAAGACAAGAGTGAGAGCAGTGGAAATGAGTTATTTGAGAGGAGCATGTGGAGTCACATGGAGAAACAGACTAACAAATGAGGAAGTGAAGGAGCATTGTGGTGTGGATGTGGATGTGACAGGAAGGTTTAGGAGAAACACGTGAAGGTGGTTCGGGCATGTGGAGAGGATGGAGAGTGAGAGACTGACGAGGAGAGTGTATGTGAGTGAGATGGAGGGGAGAGAGGGAGGGGGAGGGCGAGGATGAGGTGGAGGGATGGAGTGGAGAGGTATATGAGAGAGAGGGGTGTGAGCTGGGAGAAGGGCAGTGAGATGGCGGGGTACAGAGCAACATGGAGGCGATTTGTTTGTGGCCACCCCATGTGGGATTGAGGTGTCTGGCAATAGTTAGATAGATAGACAGTGTGGTCCCCACACAAAAAGAAAGATATAAGCAAAATTGAGAGAAAATAAAGAACAGCAACCAAGATGGTCCCTAGCCTGGCAGATCTGTCATATACAGAGAAGCTGGAAAAGCTGGATCTGCCTTCTTTAGAAAAAAGGAGAGAGAGGGACCACATGATTGCAGTGTTCAGGCCATGATAGGAGTAGATAAAATTGACAGAAAAGATCTATTTGTATGGGATGGGAGAGTAACAAGAGGACATGGAATGAACCTGAAAAAGCCAAGTTGCTTCAAGGATATCCAGAAATACAGTCTTCCATACAGATGCATAGACCTGTGGAATAGTCTGGACAAAGAGATCGTCCAGTCTAAAAAGTTAAACGAGTTCAAAGCAAAATCTGACTTATTGAGAAACGGAGACAAGACCCCACGAGCATAGCTCATTTCCTATATATCACAACTAGGTAAATGCACACACACACACACACGGGTTGCCGAGAGAGACGGAGCTGCTCCTGGATTGAGGGGAAATAACTGCTGAATCAGTGGTGAATAGGAGACCAGCCTATTGTCATTATGTGAATGAGTGGGTGAGTGGTGGTCCCGTTCGATATTAGTTAAAATAAAACGCAGGTTTCGGCCATAAAAATACAAGATACGGTGAAAAAAGAAAGTATCCATATGGTTGTATCTTGGCAGAGAGGGACTGAGAATTGTTTACAACTGGCGGGAAGGGGGAATTTGTGGGCTTCTCCGATGATGAGGTAGGTAACGGAAGTACTAAGCTGAAACAAACAACAGTAGCAGGAGTAGAGAAAACGGTAGAGAGGAATGTCCAGAAGTTAAGGTTGATGAGGTAGGTAACGGAAGTACTAAGCTGAAACAAACAACAGTAGCAGGAGTAGAGAAAACGGTAGAGAGGAATGTCCAGAAGTTACGGTATGGGTAGTAATTAGAGAGTTGCAGGAATGGACCTTAGAGCAAGAGAAAGAGATCAAAGTCCTACAGAGTAAACTGGAAAATGTTTGCACATGTAGAGATGAACAAGAAAAAGAAGTCAAAGAATTAAAGGTGAGTAATGAATCTGCATCAAATTAAATAAAAGAGCTCAAGAGGAAGAATAAGAGGTTGGAAGAAGAAAGGGACAGAATGCTCCATATTCACTGACTCAAACTACAAGTACTACAGTAAAATACGTCGTATGTCCATTTTCCATTGCTTTATTCCTCAGCATTTATACTTTCAGTCTTTCACTCCACACAATGCACAATTCAACAGCAACTACAGGTCTTCAACCCTATACAATACATGACCTATATTAACTGTACTAACTGTGAAGAGAAAACACATGATTCTGGAAGTAAATTCAGACTGCTTTCAAAGTAGCCATAACTGGAAGAAAGGTGCTGACAGGTTCAATATACTCATTCCATTCTGACAATACCAGTATATTATAATTATTATTTCTCAATATTTTGATGTTTTGGCTTTTTAAAATTACTAAAGCATTTTGAAACATACTGTACATCTAAAAATATTCAACTTACGTGGGAGTCCATATACAGAATTTGCTTCAAGGATGTGGTAGGTAGGAGGGATACGTGCCTTAGGAGCCACCTTCTCTGAACGAGTTATTACCCGCCACGCTTCATATATGTTACCTGGATAGGGTGAAAATAGAAAGAAACATTCATGAGCTTCCACATTTTTCTCTGTTCCAAAGTCTTGGGCACAAAGGTTGAATTCTTCCAGCAGAATATAATCTATTCATATGAAAAACACACAGCAGTCAAAAATCAATATTCATTTTTATTTCAGTTGCCAGGATGCACTGTATTTGAAAAACTGGAGATCTAAGGTCAGTGGGAAACTTTTCTGACTAGTTGTGTGTAGTGTACACTTGTGAAAAACTTTGGCAGAAGGAGAATATACAGAAGAGAGGTGTTGCTTGCCCACATGAAAGAAAAAAGGTTGGATAGTTATGCTGTACACAGAATAGGAAACTGTATTTCACAGTGGTATGTACATATATTTTTTCCATTAATGAGCAATAACCTTCAACCACCTCATGGATGTGATCCAGTCTTAACCAACTAAGCCACTGGTGTCCGTTTGATTATTTGGTTACCAACGATCATAATAAAAGGTTTCTTGGGCTACAAGAAACCATTTGGCAGGCCCTTCTGTCATCATGGCTGGAATACAAAGGCCTCCGGGGAACCAAAAACTAAGCTTGTTACTGAACTAAACACAACAGTATCTGATTGTGTAAATGCCAGAGAATGAGGATCCAGCTACACTGTGAACTGATGAAAAGGTAGACTGTGAATTTACAAATGTGAAGCTGACACATCATATAATGAAACTGATGGAAGATAAATGGAGATTCATAAGAGGAAGCAAATGCTGTAATGCAGAACTGGCAACAAGCCATAAAGTGCTACACTGCACTAAAGTAGTTGGTGTTGGACGAATAACTGAATTAAATACAGGATCTGAAAAGCAGAGAGAAAAGTGATAATACTGGAGTGTGAAATGGTGGGAGAGTCACCCAGGAAATCAGAAAGGCACTGGAGACCATTGTAGTAAGGAAAGGAAGGGAAAAGCTGAAAGACTGTGTTGGAGAGCAGTCAAGCAATCAAAAGGGTGATGGAGAGCCATGGGGAAGTTACAATATGACATGAGTGGTGGAGGGTCACAGCTCATTAAATGTCTATGAGAATGGCAGATATGACCCAAGTGAAGATAAGCAATGACAGTCTCCCATCAATGACTGGGATGGGTTTAGGTGTGCCACGAAGAAAAGAGGGCTTAATACTAGGAAGTTTTTTGTTAACCTGAAGGTCCCATGAAGACTGCCAATGTTCACAGAAGAGACATGTTAGAACTGTGAAACAACTGAAAGCAGGAATGGGTTGGAGAAAGAACCAAAAGGAGGAAGTAGCAGAAAGCACCAGTGAGTCAGTCTGTTCATTTCCAGCAATCCCTATATGGCTAAGGATGCAGAAGTTAACTGACTTTTTCCCAGGCAGAAAAGCAGAACAGCAACTCCTGAATATGGGTAATCAGCAAGTGAGAGCAAGACGAGGTGTACAAGGGAGTGTGCACACTAAGAGAATCAGAGGAGATAACAAAGGAGGAGGAAGAGAATCTAGGAAGAGACCTCAGTGTGAAAAGAATAGCAAATTTCTGCAGTAAGAGTACCTGTAATGGAAGGAAGAGTACTCTGGGAGGAGGAGTCAGGGAAAATACCAACAAACCCAACACCATGGCAAAATTTTGAGCCAACTGTGAAGATATGCAGGGCAAAAGAGCGACAGGACGTATCATGAGGCGTCTCGTGGAGTAGTCAGACAAGCGACAGTTGTTAAAAACTGCAGAAAATGAGTTTGAAGTTTTCCAAACTTCAAACATCAATAACTGTTAGTAACCGAGGTATCAACTTCATTTTTTTTTTTTTTTTTTTTTAAAGCTTAGCTCAAGCCAAGAATGACCCATGTGATGCATTTTAAATAATGGGATGAAAATTGGCATTAGTATTAGTAAGGTATTAATTTTTCAAGTACTAGAAGTATTAGCAGCAGAAGTTGTTGGTTTAGTAGAAATGTTAGCAGCAGCAGTAGAGGTAGTAGTAGTAGCAGCAGTTGTTGTTGCTGTTCATGTTGTTGTAATTGTGACAGACTTATTTTAGTAGTAGCAGTAGTAGTATGGTAGTGGTAGTGGAAGGAGAAGAAGAAAAACACTGATTCACACTCATAACAACCTGTAAACACTTCCCCCAATGTTCAACAATCCATAACAGTAGTATTATTACCTATTAGTTTCAGTATTAGTAGTACTAATACTGTAGTAGGTAATGGTACAAAATGCGTGACACATGGAGAACTACAACAAGGGACGCCAGCATTATTTCCAGCACTACCGCATGTTACACTAGCCAGCTGCTGTGTGTAATAAAATTATATAAAATAAAATAAAATTGAAATAAAAATAAAGATACAAATGCAATTAAACTTTTGTTTGTTTAAAAAAAATAAAGTAATCCCTCCATTATCCACTGTAATAGAGGCAAGGGCATGTCTGGAAAGTGGTCTTGTCCGGATATTGGCCCTGAAGCTCCAGCACTGGTCAAACCGGACCCTAACCTAACCTAAATCAGAAAACTACCTACCTACCTCTCTACCAGACATGCATAGCACTTATTTAAGACCCCAATCACATAAATAATGGACACAAAGGATGAATTAATTTAATTTTAACCAGAAAATGATGATTCAAAGGTGAATATAGCAAAGATGTTCACCAGTCGACAGCAGAGTGAACGCAGGTAACAGACATGAAAATCACTATGATAATCACAGACTATGCACTCAAATACAGGACACAAAGCATGAAATAAATGAAATTTAACCAGAAAAATGATGATTTAGAGGTGAGTATGGCAAATATGTTCACCAGCTGACAGCATAGTGAACGTAGGTAACAGCCACGAAAATCACTGAGAAAATCACCTTTTCACAGCCTATGCACTCAAATATGGGACACAAAGCATGAAATAAATAAAATGTAACCAGAAAAATGATGATTTAGAGGTGAGTATGGCAAATACGTTCACAAGCTGACAGCATAGTGAACGTAGGTAACAGCCATGAAAATCACTGAGAAAATCACCTTTTTCACAGCCTATGCAATCAAATATGGAACACAAAGCATGAAATAAAATGTAACCAAAAAAATGATGATTTATAAGTGATCATGGAAAATATTTGGCAGCTGACAGTATACTTTTATGTCTGTGGTGGTTGATACGAATATTACTCCACCTCTAAAGCTCTGAAAGTGGTGAAAATGCTCTTGAAGCATGTACAGTAATCCAGTGTTGAACTGCACTTTTTTTCTTTTTTTTTATGTGTCCGACTCTGGGCATAGGCTTTACAGCCTGCTATCAGGACCCAGCCGTCCTCCATACACCTCTACATGTCACCACTTCGGCGCTTAACACCCACCGTCCATATTGAATACATGCTAGGGCTGTCTCATACAGGACTGGTGTATTGGTATTTGCGGGGGTATTTTTACGACATGTCGGCGGGTCTTCTGGTAGATCAGTAAAGCCTGATTTAATGAAATTCAAATCCTTAAACTGTTCCCTGCCTCAGCGAGGATTCGAACTTGGGTCCATCGGGACTGCAAGCCAACTCTCTACCGATCGAGCTACCGCCTCCACAACTTAATTCTTAGCACTGTGAATTATGATTGTTTAAACAAAAATGAACACAACCGCCAGCCATCCCGACAACCGCTTACTCATGATGGCAGTTTAGACAGAACTGAGAGGAGGGGAAGGGGAGCCTGGAGAGCAGGAAGAGATCGTAAACACAGCTGATCAGCACAGCGCGCCAAATTCAAACCTACGGCTCTCTCTCTCTTTTGGTGGGAAGGGGGGGGCAAACAGCCAAGCCAATGATGTCCGGACAGTGGGGTGTCCGTGTATTGGGTGTCCGGATAGAAAGAGTGATTACAAATCCCTACACTATCAGACGTAATAGAGCCAAAGGCATGTCTGGACAGTGGTCTTGTCCGAATATTGGGCCTAAAGCTCCAGCACCGGTCATTCATGACTGCAAACCTAACCTATCCTAAATCAGAAAACTACCTTCCTACCTCCCTACCGGACATGTATAGCACTTATTTAGGTCCCTTTTCACATAAATAATGCACACAAAACATTAATTAATTGAATTTTAATCAAAAATTATGATTTAGAGGTAAGTAAGGCATAGGTGCTCAGAACTTGCCAACATAGTATAAGTAAGTATCGGACATGGAAATCATCTTTTCTCACATTTTATGCACTAAATTATTGGATACAAAGCATCAAATACAGTAAATGATGTAAACTGTTACCAGAAAAATAGTTAGGTTAGGTTAGGTTAGGCTATGACCGGACATGAAATTCATTGGCATTCACCTTTTTCACAGCTAGTGCACTAAAATAATTAACACAAAGCATGAATTAATTTAAATTTTACCCAAAAAGAATGAATTAGAGGTAAGTTTCGCTCAGCTGTTCACTGAGTTGGCAGCTTTGTTTAGGTACAGGACATTATTCACCTTTTTCACAGCTGGTGCACTTCAATACTAGTGGTAACCATGCATGAAAAAATTTAATTAAAAACAGGAGATTATGATTAACAAAATAGTTAGGTTAAGTTAGGTTAGGTTATGACCGGACATGAAATTCACTGGCATTCACCTTTTTCATAGCTGGTGCACTTAAAAACCATGCATGAAAAAATTAAATTGAAAGCAGCAAATTATGATTAACATTTAGGGTCATTTTCTAACACATTTACAGCATGCTGAAAACAGGTTAGACATGAAAATCATTATGGAAATCATCTTTCACACAGTTTATGCATGAGATTAATGATATTGAAAGAACAAAACAAGGAATTTTGATGAAGTTAGGGAACTTATGAAAAAGAAGCCGATGTCCTGATGTATAACCGGCTCGATCATTTCAGACTCTGACAGGAAGACCTTGCACCGGACACACCTTTGCACTTCCGCTGCACATGACAATCACCAGCACTTTCCACAACGTTTTCTTTTGCATAACTGGGATCACATCACTGCACTGTACATAACAGTAAATTCCCGTGTGGTCTAGTGACGAGTCCTGGAGAATTTAGTCGCTGTCAGAGTCCGAGATGAGCTGGCAGAGGCGGCATAGTGGCCTCTTGGTGGGACGTGGTGATACGCCATCCACTGCAGAGGACTCCGAAGATAGACGCAAACTAACATCCAGTGGTGACTCCGCCGTGCCTGATGTGCTGGGCTGTGGCTCGGAGCTAGAAGGCCTGTCTTGGTGAGATGATGGTGTGGAGCGAAGGTTGATGACGGCAGGGTTGACTGGCCTGAAAAAACTGTCAATGGTGGATTGACGCAAGCAACGATGATTCTGGCGATTAATGATGCGCTACCTGAAAGTTCGCACTTCACCCACAAATCCCAAGGGCCCCATCTCCCTATCGCAGTCCGGGTGTTCTAGGTAGTCAAGGATGAACTCCACATATTCCCTGAGTGTGCTCAGCCTGGGGATGGTTGGGGTAGTGGCAAGCCGTGAGGAGTCTGCATCATCATCGCTGTCCTCGTCAGAATCTTCCTTCCGGCGTCCACCTTCTCCAATACCTCCATCTTCTTCTCCAGAGTCAGAACCACTTTCTTCCTCTTCTCAGGTGGTGGGGCCATCATCACACACATGATGAACAAGGTGAAGAGCAGCATCAAGCCCTGCAGGAGGTAGGGTATCACCACAAAACCAATCACTTCGGCCGCCATTGTCGGAGCGTGTTTACGAGGCAGGAACAGAGCGGGAAATGGGACCGACAGACAGGTACCACGCGTGAAAACACAGCCTATTGGCATGCGCGGGAAATTCAAACTAACGTGGTCCAAAAAAATTGGTTTTTTTTTTTTGGATTTTTTCGAATTATTGGGCATTTTGGGGGGCGGACAGCCCACGATGTCCGAATAGTGGTGGATCAGAATAGTAGAGAAAATACTGTATTTACATTTCCATTTTCAGACAAGCGACTTGTTCAGATGAAGGGGGAAGGGTCAAAACACAGTAATCTCTCTACTTTCCGGACGACCACTATTCAGACAAGCGACTTGTTCAGATGAAGGGGGAAGAGTCAAAATACAGTAATCTCTCTACTTTCCGTACGACCACTATTCGGTTACCTCACTGTTCCGACACCGCAGGTTGATGGTCGACCTCTCCCCCCCCCATTTTTTTTTTTTTTTTTCAACCACGTCACTTTGAATTTCCCACGCGCGCTGACCAGCTCCCTTCCTGTGCTCCCACCCCCTGCAAGTTGTCTCTCAACTCGCATTAACCCCTTAACTGCGGGTCGTCACTTTTGTGATGGTCGGGTGCCATGGATCATACCGTGGGGCATCACTTGAGTGACTGTGTTATTTTTAATTCCCCTGAGCTTTCAGGTGGTGACTTGTATCATCTATCAGCACTGCCAATGTCCAACAATAGCCAGAGCTGCTAATGTCATCAGTACTCCCATCCATTGTTGACAATTTAGCCATTTTCCTCCATTCTATACTCCCCTCCCAACCTCCCCTCCATTACCCTCTTGTGTCGTCCGTACAGCCGCTCTGTGCTAAGAAAATCTTCTCCAGATTTTTCCACTGTTTTGTTTGAAATGAGCCCTATGCCCTATTCTTATACACATATATATATACAGTAAAACCTCGATATAACGGACTTCAATAGACCGGAATTCGCTTTTATCGGACTCGAGGAGCTGCCGGACTAAACTCCTATATATCGGAAAAAGTCCAATAAAGTCAGAAAGCAGTCCGGACTGCCTGACAACTTCAGCTATGTTCACCAAAATAAGCCAAGTAAAAGACATGTTTTTCAGTGCACAATAGAGTATTATTATGCCATTTGATTAATGTAATGAAGGTATAACACAGTACAATACTGCAATGGTGGTGAAAACCACTGATGCAATCTGGACTAATGTCTGATATATCGGAAAAAGGCCATATTAGCAGGTGTAAGTCCGGATGTCGCTTTTATCGGAATTTCGCATTTCTCGGACTGCCTTGGGCCCCAATTAGTCCGTTATAGTGAGGTCTTACTGTATATATATATACAGTAGGCGCGGAAAGTATTGACTTTTTTTGCCGACGTCATTCTTCTTCGTGTTAAGTGAAGTAGGGTCAATACTACCCTCACCTGTGATGCGAAATGAGCTGACGCTTTTTCAACGGGAGCTGGCAACCCTGCTTGATAGGTTTGGCACCACAGGAGGAGGCTCAGTAATGTTTGGGCAGCCACAGGAGGACAATTGTCTCTGTGTGTGATGCACAACAAGGGCATGTTTTGATTCAAATAACACAGTTATTTGGTTACCTACCACATTCTCATCATGCCTAAAGTAGCCACAAGCAAGGACAAACATGTGGAAGTGATTACTTTATACAAAGCTGGCCACAAACTCCCATTTATTGCAAATCAGATGGTGTTAGACTGAGGACAGTGCAGAGACTGGTGAAGCGGTTCAAGGACAGTGGGGAGGCCATTCCTCCCACTACACTTCCCAAGCCTGGGAGACCTCGTAAGACAACCTTCAGGACCCGTCAGCTGATCTCAAGGCAAGTTAGCAAGGATCCAAGGCTAACAGCATGGGATTTAAAAGAAAATAACCCACAGTTCCTGGCAGATGTGTCTGTCAGAAGTGTGCAGCAGCTGTTGCATGACGATCTGGGCTACAGGAGTTTTTGTGCTCGTAAAAAACCACTGCTAACTGCACTTCACAAGAAAAAGAGAGTAAACTTTCATAAGAACTATCTTGCCTGGAGTGAGGAGCAATGGAAAACTGTGCTTTGGAGTGATGAGTCAACATTTACTGTCACTGGTACCCCTTCATCACGAGTGTACCGCAAACCAGGCAGTGACCCCCTGGATCCTAAGTACACTTCCAAGTTTGTTAATACCCAGCCTCACTCACGGCTTGGGGCTGCTTTACATATTATGGTGTTGGTAGGTTCGTAATTCTACCTTCAAATGAAAGAGTGAACCAGAACAATTATTTGGAGCTCTTATGTGATGTTTTAAGTGACTCTTTTGATAAAAAAAAAGGCAAGAGTATTTATGCAAGATTCTGCCCCTGCACATGTTGCAAAGTCAGTGAGAAAGTGACAAACAGACTGTGAGGTTCCCTTCATTCGAGATTGGCCCGGAAACAGCCCAGATATCAATCCCATTGAGAATTTATGGGAGCACATGAAGCGACAGCTGCGTAGTATGGACACATCATCTTTGCCTAAACTTGAGGCTGCAGCTATGGAGAAGTTTTAGTCCGCCTGTTCTGCAAAACTACGCTATCAGTCTCCTCAGACGCCTTAAGAAGATAATAAAGGTGAAGGGGAATGCCAGTAAATACTAAATTCAATGGTGAGTGTTAATTTATTTGTTTCTCCTTGCTAAC
Source organism: Birgus latro (assembly GCA_018397915.1). NCBI lineage: Eukaryota > Metazoa > Arthropoda > Malacostraca > Decapoda > Coenobitidae > Birgus > Birgus latro. The sequence continues at coordinate 36,404 of JAGKTI010000392.1, forward strand.
CACAGGAATGTTTTCCTTTTTTAAGATGGCGTCAACACTTTCCGCGCCTACTGTATATATATATAGGGTGGCAAATCAGATGAAGAGAGATAATCGGGACATTGTAGGCGAGCAGTGTGTGAAGAATGATGAAGGAAGGGTAGTGGTTAACAGTGAGGATATTAAAGATGCATGGAGAGAGCATTATAGCCGGTTGTTGAATGAGGAGTTTGATTGGGATAGGGAAGGTTTGGAGCCAGCTGATCCAGTGTTTGGGCCTTGGCCTTTGATTGACGCTGCTACTGTGAGTGAGGCAATAGGCAGGATGCGGGTGGGGAAGGCGGCAGGTGTGTCTGGGTTGACTGCCGAAATGTTGAAGGCCTCAGGAGATATTGGGGTGAGGTTAGTCACTGACCTGATAAATATGATTATATATGAGTGTGTTGTCCCAGATGATTGGCTGAAGAGTGTAATTGTAAATGTGTACAAAGGGAAGGGTGATGCCCTGGAAAGGGGAAATTACAGAGGTATAAAGCTCTTAGATCAGATAATGAAAGTAATGGAGAGAGTTCTAGAAGGTATGATTAGAGAAAGAGTGAATATCAATGAGATGCAGTTTGGGTTTATGCCAGGCAGGGGGACCACTGATGCCATATTCATTGTTCGACAGCTTCAGGAAAAATATATTGGCAAGAAAAGGGAATTGTATTTTGTTTTTGTTGATTTGGAAAAGGCCTTTGACAGAGTCCCTAGAGAGGTGGTGAAGTGGGCAATGAGAAAGCTAGGGTTGGAAGAGTGGCTGGTTAGGGTGGTTATGGCCATGTACGTGGGTGCTCACACTCAGGTAAGGGTGAATGGAGCTTTGAGTGATGAGTTTCCCGTGAATGTTGGTGTGCATCAGGGGTCAGTTTTGAGTCCCTTGTTGTTTATCATGGTGCTTGAAGCCCTCTCACGTGACTTCAGAGA